>VCJI01000686.1:15334-29146 GCA_024139395.1 Backusella morwellensis | reverse complement strand
CCCACTCCGTCATCAACGGTTACAAGAACTTGTTGGCTGTCTCTGTCGCCTCCGACTACACCTTTGAAGGTTCCGAGCAGATCAAGGAATACCTTGCCAACCCTGAGGCTTTCGCTGTTGCCGCTGCCCCTGCTGCCGCTTCCTCCGATGCTCCTGCCGCCGCTGCCGCTGCCGAGGAAGATGAGGAATCTGAGGATGATGATATGGGTTTCGGTCTCTTTGATTAAATTCATTAATTTCTTCAAATTTGTTCATATTAATAAAAAATTTTGTTTTTTATTGTTAAATCTTAATGCGTAAAAAAATATTTATAAAAAAAGATAATTTTTCCATAATTGTAAAGGTTTGTTTATGTTTGTGCGTGTGCTATAAATATATATGCGTGTGGATGCGTATTTGTATATATGTACTTGTGAAATAAAAAATATATATTGTAATAAAAATAAAAAACCAATGACTGTACAGAATGGTATATTATATAACAAGTATTAAAAGTAAAAAGAAAGAGGGTTTGGCATAGGAAATGAAGAATAAAAGAAAAGGTTTACCAAGCATAGTGATTTTCAAGATGTGTGGGCTGATCTGGTGAATTGTTTTGTTGTTCGAGATAAACACCCCAATCGTTCCAATTTAAACTAGAAGGAGGGAGAGTGGTATTGTTAGACATATACATCATACCATTAGGTGGATGGTTTATAGTTGAGTGAGTGGAACTGTTGCTATATGCTGAGAAAGGCAAAGGTGCTTGATGAAGCTGGTAGTTTAGATGATTGTCAGAGTGATGGGCATCATATCTTGTAGATAAAACAGGAAAGTTATTGTTCTCAGATTGATATCGGGTTGGTTCCGCAGTATAGTTTCGCGTATTTCCGTTAGAGTAATAATCACCATGAGGCTTTTGTTGATCTATTTCGATCGGAAAGTTGGATAAAGGAGCGGAACTAGATTGTGGGCGTACTATGGTTGAATGTACTGGTGAAGGGGCGTGAGTATATGTTGAATTGGTGGATCCTACTTGTCCATAGGGCAGAATATCAACGAGAGGTTGCGATATAGCACTCGGTTCAATTCCACCTTGCAATAAATCAGAGGTAATCCCACCTACAACACTGGTATTGATCATACGCTGGTATAAGTTTGACTTTGGCATAAGTTCCTCACTTTCTTGAGCTGACCTGGTCCCTGACTCTGAGTTCGCGCTTATTTCGGATGTAGCTATAGGTGACGAGGTAGGATATGGTAAGGACTCCACTGATGATGAGGACGATGGCTGGTGCTCACTGTAAGTCGGAAGAGGCGAAAGAGGACTACTACACAGTGAAAGCGCCATTTCTGTATCCTCTTCGTCTGGGCTACTCTGGAGAATATTGTTGAGATAAATTCCATTAATTGTAACCAATGACGTTAGTATGTGATGGGCACGATGAGCAGAGGTCAAATGTTCGTGTTGTTTTAATAAATCAATGGAACGCTGCAATGCACGTAATTTTTTTACAGAGTCTCTGTTTTTTAGCGCAATCGCAAGGTGAATCAATGACGATTGGAACATCGAGTAAACAAAAGACATTGGCATGCACAAAGGGGAATATGAATCAGGGTCCGACATTAAGGTTTGTTTTTGTCTAACGATGATGGATATTTTAGATGCAGCATTTGAGCACGCTTGACGTGATTCTTCGGCTAGTTTCTCCAAGTCAAATGAATCACCCCCTGTAGCCCCAGGCTGACTTTCGTTAGGAGAGAATTCAATGAATGGTCTATGCAGGAGTAGCATTGTCGTGTAATAAAATAATAATAAATTGACTATATATGGTAAAATAAATAAAAAGGTTATTTATCGTAAATTTAATAAAGTTTTAGCAATCGTGTCGTACCTTTTTGCGCTTGCGACATGGTAAGGTTATCTAAAGAGGTCTTCCAGTTTTTAAGACGGCGATCAAAGACAGCTAGAATGGTTGGGTCATCTAAACCTGCGTTTGAATTAGAATGTTTTGACTTTGGAGCGTAGAGTGCCTTTAGTATTCTTCCAAGAATTTCAGATAATTGAATCAAGCAAATAAACGACCGGTAAATCGGCGGTCCTTTTGATCCGGTTTTATCCAACACCTCGTAAGGCACAGGTAAATCCGTATCAAAATCACGATCAAGGATCGTAAGGGGTTTTCCGGCCCTAGCACTCATAAGTCTATCAAAAACATAAAGAGAATAGAAAACCCTATGTCTAGTTTCTATTTCTGAAGGTGGTAGATTCCAACTGGAACAAGAGCGATGAAGCCCCAAGTCTTGTGCCATACGGATTGCTTTTCCAAGGGTATACCATTGCATAGATTCAACATCACTTTCGTCCATGTCTAGATACAAGGTGATCAGCAAAGCAGCTTGGACGTGTCTGAGCCTTGGTCTGTAAGAATCTCGGAGGCGTTTCATGACTTTGGAAAAATAGTGTTCGGCATACGTGCTTGACTTTTTAAACAGTTTACTAAAGTGATGAGACGCAAAGCGAAAAGCAACAGCAAGTACAGCTTGTACAAGGATGTTTGAAGATTTTTTGTCATATGTTTCAAATCTGGGTCTATTGATGATTGGTAAAAATGTATGAATATGGCGAAAATATCTATATTTGTAATTTAAAATTGGTACATATTAAGAAAACAGAAAAAATATAAATTAGCACAAGTCGTAAATACAACAAACATAAACTATCAGCAAATAAACAAATAGACTACGAATGGTTAACTTACAAGTTCAAAGCCTTCTCAATCAACGTATTTGATGGTAGACTAGCCTTTGCATTTGATAGCGAACTTTGTGTATATTCCCAAGTTGGACTTTCTGTTTTTACTTTGCTTTCATCAAAGATGGTACTGCAAAGAGAAAACCCCACATCGAGTCTGGTATCTGATTTTTTTCCTGAAACAGACCGGTCGGAACGGACAACCATAAGCTCATTCTCTGCCATCAACTTTAGCACGACGTCTTTTCGTCCAGGCAAATGAACGAAGGGCTTTGATTTGAATAGACCTTGATCTATCAATTGAAGTCCAGCAGAATTGCCGATATATTTGATTGAGTCATAGTCTTCTAGTTTTAGATTAGCTAATGTCTCTTCCATAGTTGAAGGTGAATCGGGCGAGTCATCTTTTTGATTTTCAGATAGGTCTTCATATTCATCAGTTGAATTGGAACTATCTTCATCATCGTTTTCATCATTGTTTTCGTCATATGAATTATAACACTGATCATTTAATGAATCTACACGAAAATCATTCTGTTCTAAATCTTTTATCGATCGGTTTGTCAAGGAAGAAAGGAGCAATTCCATTTTTTTACATCGCAATTCTAAATTTTCAACGTAACTAAAGGCAAAGGTAATAAAGTACAAAGATATAAAAATAGTTAGTATTTTAAAGTTGTTTGAATTAGGATATAAAGTCTCACACACTGGGAGGCCCTCTCTTCTTTCGAACGGTTAGAAATTCACAAGTAAAACCCCACTAATTTTGTAAGAAATATACAAATATGTTAAAACAAAATAACGAATTATTTGATCAAGAAATTACCGCTTTACAATTGGAACAGGGAATAGAATGGTCTGCGTCGCATCGTGCCTTGCGCTTGCGACAAAAATCACAACTTCGCTTAGCTCGAGTACGTTTTAAAGGAACAGTTGAATCAATAGAGCTATTTGTAAGTTGAGAATAAACATCCATTGAGCAACAACAGAAAAAGAGAGGGAAAAAAGGGAAAAAAGAACAAGAAGAATTGAGCCCAAAATAAAGAAAAGAAAAGAGGAGAAAAGGATATAAAAAGAAAAATGAAGTTATATTTTTGTAACTGGTAGTTTGATTGGATTATAAATAGATTCGGCACGTGTGCACCATCAAGCTTCACTGCTACGGCGCTCCTACTAAAGTAGATATATCAGTTCTTAAAGTTAGTGAAACGTCAAAGCACTCCAACATTATCCACAAATATTAAACCCTTTGTTACTCATGGTAACAATGGCTTTTGCGTTTTAGCATTTATTAGCTTTTGAGTATGAAATGCTGACCTTATTGTCGGGGTTTACCTGTACATTTTCAAATTCTGAATTTCTGTCCCTGGTCCTTCAACCTGCCTTGATGTTACGGGATCATGGATAATTAGTCGACTTGTAAAATTTAAACTCAGTAGACACCACATCTTTAGAATAACCTTCCTATATTTAATTTAAATTAGTATTCATCTTTTTATGGCTTTCTCAGTATATAATTTTTTAAGAAGTTTATGCTTATAACATGCAAGAACTAAAGAGATGACATTTTATTTATTTTTATATCCATAATTTTCTGGAATTGAGTTTGAGGAACCTAAATATTTTAATAATACTTTTCCAGTTTCTGAATAAGGTTTTCTTCCGCTTGAAAATATGTGAATGTGATTTTAATAATTAACGATAATAATAAGCATTAAAAAATATTACTCTTATTTAAGCCTATTATTACTCGATTCAGTAGGCGTTGACGCTTCTACTCCTTCCTTAGTTTCCTTTATTTCCTTATCTTACAATTACACAATTTTCTCATAGGTTGTCCTAAGCGTTTGTAATTATTTAATATTTTTACTAAACTTTTTTTATAAAAACAGCTCTTTTTGGAGTCACTCAAGGTTGGATGTCATGTGGCCTTTTCCCTGTATTCTGGTTTCTAATTACATGTTGCATGTATCAACATTCTGTTTGTTCATGTATAGGTTTTGGTTAGTTCTCCAGAAAAAAAGGATGAGCTTTCAACGTCATTAATAAATAAATCTCATATGACGCAAATAAATTGCAAGAAAAACAAGTAGACCAAGCCTCATTTGTTTAAAGTTACATTGATTTTAATTCTTGATTCTGACAGATGAAAAGATATTTCTGCTCAATTACAGAAATACGCTTAGTTCTGATTTTTAGGATGCAGTTTTTTTTTCTATACTATCCATATAAGTATCATTATGTTTATATCCTCTCCACTTTTCTGACTATATAAGTTTAATTCTGCTATTGGTTTCGGTATATATTACAATAGAAAGTTGATGCCCCGCTTTGCTAATAGCAGCCATTAATGATAAATTGCGATTGCTACATTCTCCTCAAATTTCATCGGTATATCATTCATTTCTTTTTTGGTTCAAAAATCAGGTAACTTTTTATTTGTATATTCAAAAAATATACATAGCAAAATGACATCTAGAAAGATACTTTGAAACAAGTTTAGTAACACCAATGACGAATCTTTTTTTTAGTGGTTCCATTTTCTTTTTTTTTTAACTTCCTCTTTTTCACGGATTGTTACACAATGTTTACATTGAAATCATATATTATTTTTCCAGCATTGAAAATTAGCTGTATAAACTAACAAAGTACAGACACTTGGATCGCATGTTGTATACTTCAATTATAAACATGTACACAACGTATATAAGATATATCACTGAATATAAAAGGTCCCTTAATATTATATTATCTAAAAAACAAGGTTCACCTAGTTTAGGCAATTGTTCCACAACGAAACAATGTTTGGTTATGTAGTCGCCAGAATATGTCCCTTACTTCACTAAAGTTCATCGTGTCACCGGTGGTTCTAGACTCAGCATTTTGAAATAAAAAAAAGAAAGTACTTCTTCATCCTCGGACGTTTGAAATATAAGTTCACTAATAGCCGTAGTACGATTATGATGATGATAATGGTCAAATGGGAATTGTGACTTTTATAGTCATACATGCACATAAGCTTCGTATATAGTCTAAAAAGATTCTTATCAACCTCTTCTTTCAACCAGACTCTTTGAGCAAGTTATTTTTAACTGCTGAAAATCAGAAGAATGTATTTTATTTATTTAATTAATTTAGAAAATAGCATTTATCGTTATATCCACGTTTTACTACTACTATTATTTAATGGTTCATGCAAATTCATTGTGCAAAAGTTTAAGTCTTGTGACTCAACTGTATTCTAAATATATCTTCGGAAGTGTAGAAATTGATCCAGTGTAACAGACAAGTTCTGCTTGTATTTCCAGCATTTTAAACCCTTTGCATGTGTTTCATTCAACTCCACAGAAATTTTTCAAAGAGTCACAAATTTATCTTTTTATGTTCACGTATAACGTGAGGGACTTTGCTTACAACATCGACACACACATATATAAATCGACTATTTTTTTTTATCATTGCCATTTTCTTCCAATTTCACAAAATCGATTAGTTATTCATAGTCGAATACACTTGATGAGTGTTTGATGTTGGTTTGATTCTCAGTGAACAAAAATGTTTCTTTGTGTGCTACCATTTATGTTATTGTCGGTAATTGTTAAATAAAAGTAAAGACAATTCCTGCTCTACGGTACCAATCAAAAGTCCTAATCGATGTTATTCCGTTTAAAGAAAAAACTAACAATTTAGCATTAATTCTAATATTAATTTAGTTTTAATTTGATAATCTTGGTTTACAAATGCATATAAAAACGGCTATTAGTTTGGTTACTAATAAGTAGAACAGCAAATTCTGTTATAAATTTGGGAAGTAAGAATAGCGATGTCGTTAATTAAGTAGCATCGAGTATAAGATATTCCAAAATGTTATTTCACCTACAGAAATCATAAAATTTCACCTGATACATTACAATTTCTTATTACAGCTATCCAGCTTTATTATACTCAAATAAGTATATTACTACGCTTTTTTTTCAAATATGGAAACAAAAAACTTAAGAATGAACCAAGCATAGCTTTTTACTTTAATATTTCAACCCCACTCAACATTTTTCATCTTGTCAAGGCTAAATCGAGCTTAGTAAGTGCAATGAGTTCGCATATGCTAATCGCTATATGATTGACTCCAATATTAAAGAGATAGTTCTAGAAAAACTTTAGCAACCTTCTTTCAAATCAACGGCTAAATGTAACTTTTAATTTTCACAGAGCTTCTATCTTTGGTACCAACCCATTAAATCTAAATGAGCAAGAGGAAGTCAATAATTGTTCGGCATCTTCCAGATTTAGTTTTATTAAGAATATTATTTAATTATTGTTTGCAATTTTCATATTTGTAATAACATGTTTATTTATTTTGCCGTTTCAATACAAAAGTTGTAATTAGGCAATATGATTACTGAATAAAGATTTATAAGAAGCGATTCCGTTTAATCGCTATTATCACGCTACGCTAATAGGCTAGCACTTTATTTTACATTTTTGTTTTTGAGTATGACATGGCTATTCTGAATCTGAAGTTAGTTAACATGACATTCGATACCATTCCTTTTTAAGCAGGTAGTATTATTATTACTTTATATATTTAAATCTAGATAAATCTATTATTACGACCCAATTAAATTCATTTAGGTTTTTAAATAGAATATTAAAATAACGGTAGTAGATTAATACCAAAAGCAATATGTTAAAATCATTATCTAATATATTAAGACGATAATGTTGAGCTTTAATGATTTAGTAAAGGAAAGGATAGGTTCATACTCAACTAAAATAAATATGAATATCTATAATGATTAAAAAGTGCGTGTTTCTCATTATCATAAACTATTTATGCATATTTCATTGCAATGATAATTAAAATGAAATGAAATTTTTTCTACGATGTTCCAAAAATTTATTCATCTAGATTACCGTTGAACCAGGTTTTCGGAAGACATTGTGGTAAACTAAGTTGTTTAAAATAGTAAATTAGTACTGATTTATAAATATAGTTGACATTTGATTATAAAACCTGTTTTTAAAGTTTACATTCAGGTGTATAATAACAATATGGATAGACCCGAGGAACCTTTGAACACCGTATAATATCAAGATTGTAGAGTTCCAAAATGAACATGCATCGTCAAATTAAGTTTCAATTTGAATTCGGGGTGTAGACCCAGGATTCTTGGCATTTAAATGCTCTAAAGACACTTGAATTTTATTAGCATGAGTTTGACTATCCAACCAATACAGCTGAACATGGACTTGAGAGCACCAAAA
Organism: Backusella morwellensis; assembly: GCA_024139395.1. Lineage (NCBI taxonomy): Eukaryota > Fungi > Mucoromycota > Mucoromycetes > Mucorales > Backusellaceae > Backusella > Backusella morwellensis. The sequence continues at coordinate 21,147 of VCJI01000686.1, read as the reverse complement.
GTAAAAGCTAGAGCATCTTTTAATAAGTCCTTATTAAGTCCAGAGGAAAAATACCGGTACATGCAGTACACTTTTCATTTAAAAGTAAAATAGAGTGGTATCAAACTTCCTTATTTCCCTAAAAAGGATCGTTAATAAAACTCGTTTAAATGATAGCTCCGAGTACAGCAAGATCACAACAGCTTTCTAATGAATTGGATCGGTTTATTGATGGTAGCAATCATCACATAAGATTTTTTATTCTCTTATGTCTTTTTTGGATTAGTATTACTTGGTTCAATCACCTTTCTTGTTTGGGTAGTCTGCCTAACGTGGAGTTTCGTCTTTCTAACGTAGCGTTTCACCATTGTAGCCTGTCTGTGTTTTCCATACGCATGTTTGAGTGTTGGAATTATGGGGGGGTTAAAAGCAAAAAATATGTTTCTAATATCTGTAATAGGTTTATAAACAGATGGTATCATGTCAAGAACGTCGTATTCTAATTCTATTAGTTATCGAGATGCTATTTTTTTTAATTTGAAAGAAACATAGTTTTTTAAAAAAGTAAAAAGAGAGAAGAACATGGGATTTTGAAAAAAAAAATGTAATTCAGATGTAAAAACTAAGTTGATAATTTTCACAGCACATGGTACGATACGGCGGTCCTCCCGAGTACTTTGATCATTTCTATTTTTTAAATAAAAAGCACAAAAATATTATATATAACAGTACAGTAATTATATTTATATTACGTTATGGCTAATCCAATATTGTTTCCTTTTCTTCAACAAATACGACATGAAATCGGTCAATGTCATCTAGAAAACAATGCGGGGTGACCGCTGGTTTAGAATATGATAAATACATATACCATCTTTAAGATGGTGTGATGTTAAATTATTAGTTTAATGATATTCGATAATTCAATATTGCTATATTAATCTAATATAATTTATGATAACATATATAAAAATGATCCTGTTCCTTCCTTAAAAAAAAAGTAACCTTTAATCATATTACCAGTTTTATCGGTGGTCAATCCGTTCGTGCCAAGTCCGACCTCAAAGATGCTGAGCCATATCTATCAAGTGATTCCTTCTCAAATACAGCCTCTACAGCTTTATTACTGTTACTACTAGGTATAGTCGGTAGGTAGCACATTTGACACTTTATATACTGAAAATGTTGAAGATAAGAGTGGAGAAAAAGATAATACATAGTAATAACAGTAATAATATCATCACCGATTCACCATCATCATACACTATCGTCATATTTGGAAAAGCTGAAGATGAAATAGTTCTTGGTGTGAAGAAAGCACAGGGTAAGTAAAAAAGAAGGGGTTACTGACATGATGGTGATCTCCAGTCATAACTGCTGAGAAAGCGAAGCTACCAAATGTCAAGCTAGAAGCAAGTTGTATGCAATGGATCGCACTGGGTATTGGAAAGAGAGAAGCGTGGGAATCTTTCATTTAAACAGGAACGAAAATAGTGCTCGACTTGTCATGCAGGTGTTTGTCATCCAAGTGAAATATATCCAATTTGGAACATTTGAAACCGTAATAAAGCTTGTCAGCTACTTACTTAAATTCAGAACTGCAACCACAGCCCGAAATGCCTGTCAACACATCGCTCTATGCACTCCTCCAACTTTATTACATTACGAATTATAAAAAAATATTTATTTATTTATGCATATCCTTATCCATGAAATGAAGCTTCTATCTTGTTTATATCTTGTACTTAACAATTATGATTCTGCGAACCTTTTACTATTATCGAACAATAAAAAATGTCATATTTCCCCTTTTCTCTCAGTACTATTAGCTTAAGGATTTAGATCACTACCTATCTACTTTGGCTCTAGCAATATGGTACCTTTTCCCATGGTGTTTGTCCTTCATTACCTGACGTCTACTTTGCTATTTATAAAAACGAAATTCTTGTCATGTTGTAATATCTATTAAAAAAATATGCAAGTGAATATTCTTGAAAATATATTAAAAATAAAGAAATAAAATAAATACAATGCTATGTGATATCATGTAACATGAGCCTAAACTATTGATCTATTGGTTGCTCTGTGTATCGAGAGTATCTTTGTTTTATCTTAGGAGGATTGAATTAAGTTATGTTTTTTTACTTGTCACACAACCAGTGTGGTGATTACAAGTGTTCTTGATTTTTTTTGGATAGTAATACATTTGTAATAGTCAACCTTGTCAATTCTGACATGAGAAAAACCTGTACACTTATTTTATCAAGAATATATACGCGGATCGTAATAGTTAGAAACCATATTTTTAAGAAAAAGAACACGCTCACGTACGATATTCTTTTAGTTTATATTTTGTTTACGGCGTGTATTGACAAATAGCCTTTGCTTTTACTTTTTTGTCTAGCAAAGCAGCACAGACCATTGGAAGGAGATAAATGCATTAAAGATCTGTCCTTGAAGATGAGCCAGTCTTATTCAACCACGATTCTAATGAAGTTTGTGAGAGGTGACCCAGTCCAGAAATTTTACAATCCGATTCCAAATAAGTGACAAAAACCAGATTGTAAAAAAAAAGTCTGAACAATCACTGGGCACCAACGTCATATTCCAAAAGGAAATGCAGTTGATCGCTTCATCTATTTGATATTCTAGCGAATGATAATCCACTTACCTCCACTTTTATTGGCAAATTCAGAAGCGGTTTACTGATTGTCTTTAAAAACAACTGAGTTTCATTGGCTGTTCGTCCTACTAAAAAAAAAGCCAGTCCTGTCGAGGAATGAACAAATAAACTATAACTGTTTTGATCAGCCCTTTTTAATCTGTTTATTGTAAAGGGGTATATGCAAATGGTAGAAAATGATCAGTTTTAAAAATGATTTCTCCTGAGAGTAGTACTAGCAGATGAGATCAATCGAAAAATGAAATTATTAGAAATAGATTGATCAAGAGATTTTATGCTTTGTGGAGCGGAGCAAGGGACAGCTCCCAAGATCTTTGATTTTGATTGGCTCAGTAAAAAAAGAAAATTTTTTTAGCAATCTAGATAAAAGGCTTGTTGGGACGCGTATTTTTAACGCTTCTTTTTACGGTATTTTTATCTTAAACAACACACCATGTCCGCTGTCAACTACAAGGTCGCTGATATCTCTCTTGGTAAGCGTCAATAGATACCATGATGTATATTGTTTATTGGAGCCAATAACTAACATTACTTTCGTTATCTAGCTGCTTTCGGTTTGAAGGTAAAAAACCAAATCCTCTAGTTTAAAAATATAGGTTTACATAGAATCATCATACTTATCATTCTTTCATCTTTTGTCCTTTCCTGTCCTTTAGGAAATCGAAATTGCGTAAGTAAATCATACATGATATTGATAGTTTAGGATAAGGGTTAACTGATCTTTGTATCATAGTGAAAATGAAATGCCTGGTTTGATGGAACTTGCTCGCAAGTACGGTCCTTCTCAACCTTTGAAGGGTGCCAGAATTGCTGGTTGTTTGCACATGACCATCCAGACTGCTATTCTTATCCGTACCTTGATTGCTCTTGGTGCTGAGGTTACCTGGTCTTCCTGTAACATTTTCTCCACCCAGGATCACGCCGCCGCCGCTATCGCTGCCTCTGGTGTCCCTGTCTACGCCTGGAAGGGTGAAACCGATGAAGGTAATTTTTTGTTAGAATAGAGAGGGGGATGTATAATATATTTAGTTGGTTTTGGTATGGGGTTGGCTTTTAATTATAAAATATTCACACTTTTTGTTTCTAAAAAAAGAATTTATCTGGTGTATTGAACAAACCCTCTACTTCCCTGACGGTCAACCCTTGAACATGATCTTGGATGACGGAGGTGACTTGACCAACATTGTCCACGAAAAGTACCCTCAATTGCTCCCTGGTATCAAGGGTCTCTCTGAGGAAACCACCACTGGTGTCCACAACTTGTACAAGATGTTCAAGAACGGTGCCCTCAAGATCCCCGCCATCAACATCAACGACTCCGTCACCAAGTCCAAGTTTGATAACTTGTACGGTTGCCGTGAATCCCTTGTCGATGGTATCAAGCGTGCCACTGATGTCATGATTGCCGGTAAGGTTTCCGTTGTTGCTGGTTACGGTGATGTCGGTAAGGGTTGTGCTGCTGCTCTCCGTGCCTTTGGTTCTCGTGTCATTGTCACTGAAGTTGATCCCATCAACGCTCTCCAGGCCTCCATGGAAGGTTATGAAGTCACCACTATGGAAGAAGCTGTCTCTGAAGCTTCCATCTTTGTCACCACCACCGGTTGTCGTGATATCATTGTTGGTCGTCACTTTGAGGCCATGAAGGATGATGCTATCGTCTGTAACATTGGTCACTTTGATATCGAAATCGATGTCGCATGGTTGAAGGCCAATGCTGCCTCCGTCAGCAACATCAAGCCCCAGGTCGATCGTTTCACCATGAAGAACGGTAACCACATCATCCTTTTGGCTGAAGGTCGTCTTGTCAACTTGGGTTGTGCCACTGGTCACCCCTCTTTCGTCATGTCCAACTCCTTCTCCAACCAGGTTTTGGCTCAGCTTGCTTTGTGGACTCAGCCCGATCAATGGACCGTTGGTGTTCACGTCCTCCCCAAGAAGTTGGATGAGGAAGTTGCCCGCTCTCACTTGGGTAAGCTCGATGTTAAGCTTACTACTCTCTCTGATGTCCAGTCCGAGTACTTGGGTATCCCCACTGAAGGTCCCTACAAGCCCGAACACTACCGTTACTAAACAATTTTCCCTCACCCTTTCCACATTTATAACTTGTATTTTCTAAAAAAAAATCATTAATAACGTCATGCCCTTAAAAGCATTCGTTTTGTAAAAATGAACGTTTCAACATGTTCTGTTTAATTGATGCTAGTACTGCACAAATTTAAATAAAAAACTGGCATTCAACATGTGTATAAAATAACAAAAAAAAAAGGTCTTGTAATTTATTCCAGTGATATTTTTATTTTTATGTTTCTTAAAACCTTATTTTTCTCGCGATGATGTTTCTGACTGTAACTATCTTGCTCCACGTACGCTTACAAAAAAAAAGGTGTCGAAAGGATCATTTAATTCTTTGAATAAATTATTACAAAGATAGAATAGCACATCTTTAACATTTTAGGTACTTTACAATATCAATCTTTGTCGAATATTAATTTGATTTGTAAAAAACACTCTTATGATATATTTTAACTCGAGTCTTGGATATCATTCATTCTTTTAATTCTATTAAGGCTGAGTAGAATCTATTGAAAGGTATATGAATATGTTTTTTATTCTTTTTACCTTCTTTAGTCTATTTATAAAGAGTAACACAAAATGTCATCAACTTCAACTCGATGATGCCAGACACTTTCTATGCTCAAGATAATAAAACCTCATTGTTTCCAAGACACTCAATATCAACAGAAAAAGCCACAAATTCATCTATTATTAAAGTAACCACAGCAATAATTGTTTTTCTCTTTATTTAATAAGCAAAAAAAATAAAAAATCTAATTGATTGAAGTAGTTTAAAAACGTCGTTAACCAGCAGAAATAAGTCATCAAATTCTATTTAACAAGATTGTGATTAGTAAAAGCCTTTCATACAATAATCAATAAATAAGCAACGATGATGTATTGAATCAGAAATACACCTGACAACATTTATGTTTTCTGACAATGTAGGTAAAGGTTGATTGTATATCGTCCCTTCATCAGCATCACCGTTGCCCTCTCTCCAAATATAAACAACAAATGATCCACTTACTACTTCTTCTTGGAGACACCAACGGTGCGTCCACGACGACCAGTGGTCTTGGTGTGCTGACCACGA
>VCJI01000685.1:48043-65488 GCA_024139395.1 Backusella morwellensis | reverse complement strand
TTTTTTACACCGCGGCACTAGTCGAAAACGTTGGCTTTTAGTTTAACAATGACAAAAATTAACTCACTACATACTTGAAAGTCTTCACAACATATCTACGAATGCCGAGCATGCTTTGTATTTGTCAAGAGAGTGATGAATCAATTAAGAAAACATAAAGTTCAAGCTAATAAGCTTAATTAGATAAAGCTAACGTTCAAGTTTTTTTCCGAAGCCTCCAATATGCTCAACAAATATGCTTTATTTCTCGAATCATTTCACTATTACCAATTTTGTTGCTTAGATCGAGTCAAAATGGTAAAAGGCTGCGAGCTTTGAATATATATATATGTAAGGAAGAGATCCTGCGAGTGACCACCTATTATTTTTCAAAACTATCCTTGGATGCAAACATAAAGAAAAAGCTGACCTCCGGTAGAATGTTTTGTAATTATCTTTCATGTGTTTTTGTATCATATTTTTACGAAAGTATCAAATTAGAATTTACGCGTCAGTGTTTTACAAAAAGGGAACTATTGTTTAACTTCGACTGATAAATAAAGTTTTTGCTTTATGCAGAAAAGAGTTTCCTGTTTCATTCGTGCTGAGTACTCTTTTCTTTGCATTTTCATAAACTCTGAAAGCATGCATATATGCACTAGCATACAATACTCACACAAATAAGCTTTATTAATGAGAGAAAGTAAAGAGATACGCAACAGCCCTACTGTAGGTGTCTATTTTTAGTGAATGAAATCACCAAAAAGGAATACCTGTTATCAGGACCAATGACTTTAGTACTCATTTCTCACATCAATGTATCTTGTTATGAGAATTTACTTCTTTTATTCGTTCAAGTCTCACAGATATAAATATATAAATATCACAGGTTTAAATAAATAAATAACCCACTTTTATTTCTTCTTTTCCATTAATCTTACTCTTTGAAAAGCAAAAGTAAAAGTAAAAAAAAAAAAAATGACTGTAGATAACATAACCATATATCCTACCACCTCTGAACTTGGTAAATTCAAAGAAGAAGTCATCGAAGCACCTAAGCTTGGTGATTATGATATGCTGGTCAAGTTGGTTGTTTGCGGTGTGTGCTATTCGGATCAGACCTATATGCGTTTGGGAGAAGGTGTAATCCTCGGTCATGAACCAATAGGAAGAATCACAAAAATGGGAGCACGGGTAAAAAGACTTCAAATCGGTGATATAGTTGGTACATCTTTCTTAAGAAACGCGTGTCTTGATTGTCCTGAATGTAATTCTGGGGCAGATAATATGTGTAATAACCGTATTATGTTTCCTGGAAAGGATAACCTAAAGTATAATGGATTTGCAGATCACATGGTTGCCGATAGCAGGTATTTATCATTATAAAAGTTAGAATAAACAGTTACTAAATACACAGATTTATAGATTTTCTTACAAGATTCCAGAAAATATTGAACCAAAATATGCAGGTCCTCTCCTATGTGCTGGCGTAACTGTTTTTAATGCGATTCATTCATCTGGTGTGCTGCCCACTGGCCGTATTGCTGTTGTTGGTATCGGAGGATTAGGACACCTTGCTCTTCAGTTTGCTCGGGCATGGGGATGTCATGTTACTGCCATTTCTCACAGCCCAGACAAAAAGGAAGAAGCACTTGGTTTTGGAGCTCACGAATTTCTGGTATCCAAGGACTTTTCACCCGAATCAATTTCCAAAATGAAGAAATATGACTTGATTATCGATACTGTCTCTGCTAATCTTGAATGGGATGTTTATCTTTCACTTTTGAAACGAAATGGCACATTCAATTTAATCGGATTCCCTGGAAAGCCTGTTGAAATTAAAAATGTTCCGGGCTTTATTACTGAACAAAAGAAATTCAGAGGCTCCATTGTTGGAGGACGATATGTAGTTGAGTCAATGTTAGAATTTGCAGAGCGACATGATATAAAACCAATGATTGAAGAGTACAATTTTGATGTAAATGGTATCGAAAAAGCAATGGAAAGATGCGGGGCAAATAAGGCACGATATAGAGCCGTGCTTGTTGCTGAAGAATAGGCGTTTTGAACATACTTCTAACAATAAATTGATTTATTTTTACTACTGGAGAACTATAAGTACACAAGTATCTTACTATGTCTATTGGATTTTTTATTTTATTTTCGTTCTTGCTTTGAGAAAACTCTATTTTTTCTATTTTTTGTTTTGCTTTACCTTGCTTATATTTGAACTTTACAGAATTAATATTTGCTTAAGTACAAAGATCAACTAAATAAAACTTTTATGAGCTTTTGTGAAATCATGGAACAATAGTTCTAATATCAGAGAGTGATTCAATCATTATAAACATTTAACACTAGGCACTTTCCAGATATCTCGGACAGCAGAGCAGAAATGAGGAGAGAGAGGAGCTTTGACCCTTGTGGTAATCAGGTTAACTTTTGTTTTACATATTTGCTCTAGGTCTATTCCTTGCTTCTATCCATTACACTGTATTAATCTCCGTATAGATCCTTATAAATATGAACCATTATAAAGCCCATGCTAATTTAATGTAATTTAATTTCAGATTCTTCTGTAGATCACTCATACCTCTAAAAAAGAATAATTTTTTTCGTTTCTTTTCTTTTTTCTATAAAAATAGGTAATCACATTACTCCTATTTCTTAACTTTATCATAGCGTTAAATGATATCATATTATATATATATATTAATGTCATCTGCTATTTGGAGAAATTAAGCTATTATTGTCGTCTTTTTTATAGTCATTCATACTTTACTCTGAACGTGCACACCTTTTTAATAAGAGTAATTCAAGTAACACCAGCAAAAAATAAACGAAAGATTGAATTTGATGTGGGGAAAAACAGAACAAAAAAAACAAACATAATCACATTCTATACTTTTTTATTAATTGAAAATAAATAAAGTTGCTCTTCCCCATTCATTTAAAAACATTATAAAACAAATGAATTGGGGAAAAGGGGGACTGCGAGAGTAAAGTCGTAAACATATGAGAAAAGGTCATCATCATCTGTAGCACATATCCATAAATGACCCAAATTTGGAGAACGTGCTTTCTCTTTTTTCGTAAGAAATGCTTAATTGTTTGTACAATTTTTTTTTCTTCTTCTTTTTCATTCTCTCATTTTCTTTGATAATATATTTTATTATAAACGTGTATAATGCTATCACTTTTTAAAACTTACAAGACACCTAGCGATGAGAAACTTTTTGAAAACATCAATCGTAAAGCATCCAGAAAATATAAAAGCAAAAGGAAAAGGTTCTAATTTTATTATTCACATAAAAGGTGATGGTCTCAAAGTTGACCATGAAATCATTAAGAGAGCACATGAAGAAGATGGAGAAGCTCTTTATTTGATAGGTATATGAGGAAAAGGATAGACAGCTAAAATAAAGTGATTAAAATTTTTTTTGTTCCAGGATTCGAATATTTTCAGAAAAACACAAAAACGAACCATTTAAAGGCAAAGGATTGGTTTTTAAAATCATGCAATAACCATTATGCGGCAGCAGAATATAGCATGGGATTTATGTATCAAAAAGGTTTTGGGGTGGAGCCAGATCACTATAAAGCATTGGAATATTTCACACTAGCCGCTAAGCAAGGGCAAGAGAATGCCAAAAAACAGGTACAAGAACTAAATAAAGCAGGCTTTTATTTGAATAGCGAAGGTAATAAATCAAGCACTCTATGATTCCTCTTATTAACATCGTACATCGCTTTCTTAGACTCTCAAAATAGCATTGATGGGGAAAAACATGACCAAAATAGCCAGATTAAAAAGTTTAAATCAAAGTCAAAAAAGCGTGAGCAGATCAAAGCTGTGTTTGAAGACCAACAAAAAGAGTTAAAGCAACTTCAAGAACAACTGGAAGCTGAAAGAAAACTAAGAGATAAAGAACAGACAGAACGTGAACGTGAAAAAGAAGAAATGTCAAAAAGAGTAAAGTTATTGGAGAAACTGGTTACTCAACTGGCTATTGAAAAGAAAGTAGTTACAGAGCATGATGAAAAAGAGAAAATTGAAGAAAAGAAAACAGGAGAAGAGCAAAAAACCGAAGTCTATGCTAATGTAGAGAAGCCAAACAATGGAATTAATGGTGAAGGCAAAAAATCTGATAAAGACGCTTGGACAGATTTCCAAATACGTTAAAACCCTATAAACATGCACTGCATCAAAATTATTGAAAAAGAAGTCAAAATTAATCTAATATAAAAATAAATGTCCATATAGTTGTTTTCTTCATCCTCTTTATTATCATAAAAGTCTTTGTATTTTAATTTTTCCTTTTTTGTCCGTAGGATTAGGTCATCATCAACACCGAATTTGATCTGAATCATTAAATCATATGATTCGATAAGAAAGTGTTCTTACAACCTGTTACGATTTTTTTTAATACACGGATGCCATAAAAGTATAATTGATTAATGATGGAATTGTTTTTATAAAGACTAAAGTCGTTCGGCTGTTTTTTGACTTGAATACAATAATCTGTTTCGATTGTATTATTGATGAAAGTTGGCTATGAAAATGTTCATATACTTTATATACAAATATACTATAATGATGTTAAAAAATAATTGATCTATGGTCTATGTGTCTTTCGGCTGACTCACCAAAGAAGATATTTTCAAAGATAATGTTATGAAAGTTTAGTTCCTTTCTTTATTAAAAAAGTTATGTTGAGTTTTCACTCAGATACAAAAAAAAGATCTATGGTCTGTTTACTCATAATCTAATATCCATTGACCAATCTTTAAACAGTTGGCCGTTTCACCTCCAAATTAACCAGCCAATTAATACGAAAATAACTGCATACATTCAATTATATAAACATCGATATATGTTTGGAGAAATATTTGACTCACTATTATAAATTTGATCTACATCATAATAGTGGTGCTAGTCTGAGAAGGATTTGCATTGATCCAATCGAATTGTGCATAATATAGCGGGTTTAACTGTTGTTGAATTTCTTGCATTTAATTAATAACAAAACCTGAACAGACGAGATATGTTTACAAAAAAAGATAGTTTTTTAAATAGTGCTAGCATTAACATAGTCAATAAAGTCTGAGAAAGAAAGGGAATCTGGTCAAACAAAAAAAAAAGTATATATCACTATACCAATGATTTTTGACATTATCTAATTTCACGATGATGACCAAATTAGTGTCCATAAATGCAAGTCATCATGAACAAGAATATGCACGTCAAAAAGTGAAAAAAAAGAGCAATCGTTTGGTGCTATAGTCACAGTTTCTCTGAATCACCATTTCCTGTTCATATCAATCTTAGCTCCAACCAATGGTCAGATATATATCATGACCTTGCAATGATCCCCTCCAAATAATCCTCCTTTTCTATGATCAGCACTTTTTTACTCAATTTACCTCACACTATATCGAGAAACACATTTCTTTTCCCTTCTCTTTTACCCAATTAATCATGTATATTTAAGTAACCACAAGTCTTTTAGCTTCGAAGAAAGAGCCGAAATGTCACCTTGTCAAAGTGAAATAAAGATAACTTTAATAAGGCGTTTTTTTATGAAGGGGAAAAATAGTATTGACCTGGAACAAGGTCATAGCCATCGTTCCAAGAAAATATTCGAATGAAAAAGAGAAGAAAAAGACAAAACTAACCAAAAAAAAGGCGACCCCATTCTTTTTTTCTTATTACGCAAAATAACAAGAGACAGGGGCGGCGTCCATTAGAGACGGTGTTAATTAGTTTTAGGAAAAAAAACTTGTCGGAAAAAGGTTACTTGTGAACATGAACGGAATTGGTAGTTCTGCAGCTACAGCGTACTTTTTAAGAACATAGTTCCACAAAAATTACGGACGTTATCTTAAGACAAATAGTATTGCTTTCAAGACGAAAAAAAGGCGTAATCAGTTGATGGAAGAGGTATTCACCGTTTTTTAAAGACGCTTCAATATATACAAATGGCTTTCATCTCTAATACAATGATTTGTATCCATATAACATATAATTATATCTATTGAGAGCACATAAAAAAAAACGGGTGGTTAAAAAGTGGATGGGGAAACTCTCAAATATGTTTAGAGTGGGAACAGCGCCTGCACTTATTTTAAGATTTTGATAAAGTACGTTAATTCATTTAAATGGAGTTTCGAAAAATAAATAAACTTTAAATAATGAATTTTCTTTTAATAAATATAATCCCAAGTTGTTTTATGATTTACATATAACACTTCCTCCTTTTTTTTGTTGTTGTTTTTACTTGTGAGAAAATAGGATAACTGTTTGTTTCTGTTTTTTTTTAGCCCCTTCACCTTTCTGTAAAAAAAAAAGCAAATAAATAAGCAGGAATTTAAAAAGCAGTTGGCTATATTTTTGAACGTTTGACAAATGCACTATTTATGGTTTAAGCCGAAAATCCAGGAACCACTAACTCTGTCTATCTTTTTTTTTTCTTCATTCAAAGTAATAAAAGACAAAGTGAATACCTCAATCAAGTCATATAATAAAAACACCTCTATTAATGATATAATTAACGATGTAAATCATATAAAATTTTCTTTCTAAAAAAGGAGAGATGTATAATGTAACAGCACCGTAAACTTCTTTTTCTTTTTCGCGTTTTGAATGTGTAACTATGTTTGTAGCTTTGCTCAGCTTTATCTTCTTTTTCATGTAAGTAAAATGCATGAAATGGTTATCAGAGTCGTGTAAAGGTCTTTTCAAAATGAGTTTCCATGTATTCTCTATTGTATGTATTGACATGTATATCAACAGAGTTGTGTTCTGCAACGACTACTTTTAAGATTTTCGTTTATGTTTAAAAAATGCACTAAGAAATTTTGCATAGCGCGCTAACGTGTTCTTAAAAAGAAAAAAATAAAAATAAAAATAGGCGATCTGCTTTACTTTTAAATCCAATCACAATACACATGTTAAAAAGATAAATCGTTTTAAAGAAGATGTTAAGAAATTTTATTCAAAGAAAGAAATGCTTTGACTCTTGGGTTTTCTCGGCATGGTACGCGAAAAAAGCATAATCTTATCGTTCCACTAAATGGTCCATTATGTAAATGACTAAATGAAAGAGCGGAGGTTTACTCTTTTGATATGACCATCGTTATCCAATTCTTCATGTTTCACTTTGTATTTAGGATGGAGCGGCACTCGTGTGATACGACATAGGAAGGAAAAACTACGTGTGTGCTTTTCTTCCAATAATTTACGACTAGTTGATTTTGTAAATGTCCAATAATTGAATGTTGTTATAAATAAATAAATAAATTAAGTGTTTTGTAACAATAAAAAGGTTATATATGTTCACATTTCAAAGTATTTTTATTAATTACATTCTAAGTTCAAAGGAAGATGAAACATGTTCAAATATATTAATAAGCTTATTCAAAGATTACAACAAAAAGCGATCAAAAGCCGCTGTTTTCATTTGTTTTTTGTTAAAAAAAATAGCAGAGCATGTGTTTGTTTTTAGAACAAGTGCATTAGGTTTTTGTATGACAGAGATAAAGATTTATGCGTATAATCGCTTGCATTGCTTTATACATTTCGTTACAAACTGCACGCACTTTTATTTATACATCTACTTTTGTAGAGTGTTAGAATATAATAATAATGGCAATAACTCATTAATAAAATGATTTGTCTTGATCAAATTAAATCAAAACCTTATTATAAAAAGAAAAAGAGAGAGGGGCCAGACAAAAAATAAAGCTATGAATTAAGCACCATCATATGAATTTTACCTATTTAGAACAAAAAAGCGAGCTTATAATGGTTTGTGTCACATCAATAAAATAGAAATTTTTTAAATAAAGTCATAGAAATGGAGCGGGACAGCCTCCGAATTCAAAAAGGGACTCTTTTTGCTATTGGAGTGACATCAAGAGAAGGGAGATGAGAAAAAAAAAAACGTTATTTTTCTCACTTATTTTAATTTTTCAAAAAAACAACTCATTAGTAGAAAGTATGGCATTTATGCATTTGACTACGTGGATTGGTAAACAGATGAACAGTAGAAAACAATCCTTCACCCCCATTCGTGCTACTTTCAAAATGAAGATAAATAACCTTAATTAGTTGAAGTTATATCTGAATCTGAAAAATACGATTCAAACCCTTTATCAAAGTGGCTTTCCCATTATCCCCTCCCCCAATAAAATAAAAGTATATAGAAATTTACCCAAATAAGCACATTATTTTTCCTTTTAAAGAAACAAAAAAGAGATTAAATCCCTTCCTTTTAAATATTTATTTAAGTACATATAAAAGCTTATACGCTAAAGAAGTGATTTTTTTCTGTTTTTACTATGTATAAAGGTTACAGGGGGTATTTACATGCGAGCAACCCATTTAGAATTGGAAACCGGTTTGCTCAGAGTAGAGCTTCTCGGCCTCTTCCTTGGCATGGCGCTTGGCCTTTTCCTTGTCGAGCCAGTTGGCACCCTTGGTCTCAATGAGACGGTCAGCGGCAATACCGGCGAAACCAGCAAGGAGTTCCTTGGCGAGATGGTGGTCGTTCTCGGGGTTAACACCTTCTTCCTGTTGCTTCTTGTTATAGAGACGCATGGCTTCGAAAGCGGCACCACCGGCAAGGAGTTGGTGAGTCCATTCGGCCTCGTTGGCGGGTTCGTCACTGGTGACCTTGTTATAAGCAGCTTCGTGGTAGGACATGTTTAATATATTATAGATTTGATAATGATAAAACAAAAAAGTGGGAAACAACGCGTCCTTTTATACTTTTTTGCATTGATTTACCTGGCTTCCTTTTTAGGTCGAAAATCCGTAAAATATGCCCCGCTCGCTCTCTCAAATTTTTTGATGTGCCCCTGGGTAACTTTCTTGGCGTAAAAAAAGAAGGTTTATAACGGCACTTTCCGTATTTGTTATTTTTACTCTTTAACGTAATTGTACAACCAAATAAATTCTTCTTTTTATTTTATTTTTATATCACCTCTTAGATTGTCTTAATTTAATGAACGCTCTTTTGGTGTGAAAAAAAAAGAAAACAAAAAATAGAAGTGTGCGCAATGTGAGAGCCGGAAAGGGGGCCTGATTTTATTAATATATTATCTTGTTGTTTAAAGAAAGTAAAACTGAATATATAAAAATGTTTTAACTTGTTAATAAGCATTTTGGTTTTATTATTAAGTTTATTATGTATTTTACAGGGTCAGGTGGCTCTGTTTGTAAAAATAAAGTGAACTTGTAAAAGAAAGGAACATGAACGAGAGTGTGGATCTGGTATTCCCTCAATCCAAAATTGTGTGCATACAACTCTTTGTTTTTTTTTCTTATGACGGAAGTGCTTTACTAAATGGAAATTTAGATCGTGGCCCTCCAGGACATCATAAGAAAGTGCTAGAAAAACTGTAAACTGTACTAAAGATGGCTTAAACGGGATATAATTATATAAATATAATTATAATAATTTCTTTTATTAAAAGTAACCATGCGGGTACTTTTCTGTCCAATGACATTGATTTTCTTCCATCTAATGATGTGGCTGGAGAGAGAAAAAAAGGGGGGACTTAAGAATATGACGATATGAAACAAGATAAACGCTTTTAATGGAGAACGCGTTTTTTTTTCTTTTCAAGACGTCTCCTATAAAATAAAAACCTCAATCATGGTTATTGTGATTATTAATATCAAAATAAATAAAAAATAAGCATCAACAAATAAATAAATAAATCAAGTTTTCCCTGACAGTTTATATCAATCCAACCAAAATACTCGCTTGAAACAGGTGATAAGCCCACTTTAAATAAGGTTAGCGTTGGAACCACCAATTTTGTTCTGGGTGATAAACAAAAGCACGAATTTAAGGTCGGGTGCCTCTATAATAGTGCTTTTTTACTATTTCATAGAGCGCAAACACTATTTTTGAGTTTAATTTGATTCGTTCTTCTCACACAAAACGCTCTTGATTACCTTTTTTCTTTTGATTGAAATACAGCTTGTACCATCGTATGATCTAGTATGCGAATACGTAATGTCGTTTCTAGATTTTATCTCGACTCATTTTTTTTGTTTTATATCTATATACCTTTTTTTCCAAAGGAAACTATCGAAAATAAGAAGAAGGGCCTTCTTTCGACGTTGTCTATGCTTTTTGTTTTATTCTGAACTTGTCTCGTTTATCATGCTTCCTATTCTCGAAGAGTAAAACTGAATGAAAATGATGTTTCTTTGAAACGTACTACATTAAGAAATAAACCAAGGAAGTCTACATATTATAAAACTAGTTGTTTATCTACTGTAAAAAGGTTTGTCTCAACCTAGATTTTTATTCTCGTTGTATAATTAAGCACTTCTCTTTTTATTTTGCTACTGAGGATCATGAAAGTACCAACAGAAGCCTACGACACTGTTCTCATCACAGCGATAGTATTTTATTTGTAAGGGTAGTTGTATAAAATAATAATTTTTCCTTAGATGTAGCAATATCAAAAATATATACGCATGCGTGTGTCTGTGTTTGTATGTGTGTGAACAAATGTGAAAAGCGAGAGATAGGGGGCATAATAAGGAAATAAAAAGTCACTTCCTTGGATAACGAAACATTACTCTACATAAACATACCAAGTATCAGAGAACCACTGAGCGACAGGTATCATCGACTTTTTTTAAAAAATAAGACACAAAGGGAACACTTGATTATGTTTAACAGAAGGAACCGGTAACGACGTCGATGAGGATCTGATACGCGTTTTAGATCCAGAGAAGCTCTTTATAAAGTATGCGATAGGAGAAGTATATGTGCGTGCCTAGATCGAGGCCGAATTTGCGATTTCAAAAATAGAGTCAGGTCCAACCTGTTTGATGTCTTTACCAAAAGATCGATATATCATGCAACTATAATAATGGGAGGATGAGGAAAAATATAAACTAGGGGTAGAGTACATTGGCCAGCTTATGAAAGGGGTATGGCGTTAATGGAGGTAAACGAAGGCGGAGTATCTTTGATGATTTTATTTTATTAATGGATGTTGCTTCTAGAGAGAGAGGATATATTTTAATGCGAGCGGAGGTTGACGGGAACATAGAGGAGCTTGGACAGAAAATGGTAAATATTTTGTACTACTTGGAATTGGAATAAAGCTACATTCATAATAAAAATAAAGAAGATCAAATGTTTTGTAAAGAGGAATAGCACTTTAAAAGTGGATGCATTTTTGTATTTGAAAAAGAGAGGTCATCATTTGTAGTTGGGTAAACTAGGAAATTTTAATATTTGAAAGGGAGAAAGCTATGAGAGAGATACGTTATGCCTTTCAAAGGAGACAGAGTATTCAGATACTTATGTATTGTATTAGAGTATATCAACAGCATGTTAATGACATGATAGAACAGAGATGATGAAAGAGAGCCATATACACCTTTGGGGGCATGATTATAAGCGATAAAGAGAGATGTGTTGGATAATGGGAAGAACATACAGTTGCTAAATATGCCTTTTTATAAGTTCACGTCAGAATACGAAATAAAAATAGAAATAAAGTTATCCAATTTGGACCGACTTTTTATTCCTACAAAACGTCAATTGTTAAGTTTTACACGTTTCTTCCTCATGTTATTTACAATTAGTAATTTATCATGCTCAACTTTCATTCAAAGGGTGTAAAATTCACCAAGGCATTAAGGATATTGAATTGCATTTTTCTAAGTTAAGACTTGTAGGCAAACTAACCCTCCCCCAAGTTAAGAATATATGTCATCTCTCTCTTCCTACCATTCAGCCTACATAGAACAAAGATATCAAAACATCCTTGCTTCTGATAGCATTCTCTCCTTATATATACCGATTATATTCTACAGGTTTTTTTTTGTAAGAGTTGGTGCATATGACAAATCAATTAGCAAAAAGTGAGTTTGGGTTCACGCAGAGCGACAAAGTAAGTTTGAAAGAGTATTGGCCAGTCAAGTACAACAATGCTTGTGTTGGATGGTGCACTGTTCGTTAAAGTTGACTCAAATCAACATCAGTTAGCTCTGAGATTAGATGAATAGCATAAATTTTATATCTTTAAAATAAAAAGTGTTTTTATTCAAAAGAAAGGTAAATTAGGAAATCATTATAATAAGTCATCAGTTGGAGAAGGTTACTAAATTCGCTGTTAGGAATAGCAAGAAAAACAGAAACAAGAGGAGATCCGATGACAGAGCCCATTGAAGGAGTGGCAAAAATAATTGAAGAAATACAAGAGAAAAGGACGGAAAAGTTTGATTCAGGTACATTACTTTGGACAGCTACTAGATCTGCGGCGGAGATAAGTGGAGGAGGGGGATGCAAATAGAAGGAAGCATTAGTTTTTAAGAGTCTTTTTAAGCAAAAATTGGCATCTGCACAACAACCTTTGGTTGGGGGATTCTAAAAAAGAAGTTGAGCATACTCCATTTGATAAATACAAAATAAATACTTACATAGCAGGCACAGCAGTTTAGCAATTTGAGATTATACTCTTGTTTAATTTTATCTTTTGAGCGATGAATCAGTCTACGATATAACCAAAACAAACGATTCAAATTTTCATTTGCCATTTGCTTAAACGAGAGTGAGCTGCTGTTATAAATCTTGTCTATCTTATCCTAAATTGTACAGGCTTCAACCAGTTGCTTTTGTTTTATATTTGAGTAAAGGTATGATTCGTTAAATTATCTTCCGTTTTGTTCCTCCGGGACAAAGACGATGATTTAATTAAATAAATAAAGAATAAAGTTTGAAAAACTGCACACATTTGTTACTTTTTTTATAAATATATGAGCAAAAGCCATCATTTATTATTATTATTATTAATATTTGAAATTAATACTTACGCCAACTCGTCCAAATCTTCCGGTACGGCCAATATGATGGAGGTATGCGTCTGGGTCGGGGCCACCCTGTTTGTCTAATGGCATATCATAGTTGACAACAAGAGACACCTATAAGATATCAATACCACCAGCAAGGACGTTTGTAGTGATTAGAGCTTTGAAGTCACCTCTACAGAAATTATCCATGACCCTGTCACGTTCCTCAGTCTCCATCATGCCGTGGAGCGAGACTACGGAATGTCCTTGTGCTGCCATTTTCTTTGCAGTTTCATCGGCAGAATCGTGTCTCAATAGATGTTGTTAGTTATGTATACAACCAAATATTAATATAAACACACACACCTTACAAAAGATAATACTCGGGCTGACAGTTAACAAGTAATACAAGCTACAAAGCACCTCATATCTGTGTTCCTTGCTAGTGCAATCCATATAAAATTGCTTGGTAGCTTCAAGACTAAGCTCCTCTCTTTTCAAGGCGATTTCATTTGCACCAGGAACGAATTTAGCAGCAAACTTGCGTACATTATCAGGGAATGTGGCAGAGAATAGTAGAGTTTGGGGGTGACCTCGAATAACACTAAGATATACATCTTTTAGTATACACATGCACACACTGATATATTTACCTTACTTCTTGATTCTGATGCTTTGATCACTGAGACCATCCAGATTCAACATGTTATCCGCCTCATCCAAAACAAAGATTTTAACATTTGATGTATTGATATTTTTGCGTCTGATACTATCCAAGACAGAGCCAGGTGTACCAATGATGACCTACTCCGTTATCTTTTGATGCTTGAAGGCAGGGTTTTTGACAACAAGTTCAATGCTGGTTTTTGTAAACTTGGTCATGTTTGTGATGACATTCATGATCTGACGTGACAACTCTCTGGAAGGTGCCAAGCAAATGGCTTGAGGTTGATGGAGGTTGGTGTCGATGTGTGATAACATGGTCAATACAAAGGTTGCAGTTTTACCAGTACCGCTTTGTGATTGGGCAATCATATTACGAGGTCTATATTGATTTATCAGTTCGCGTTCCTTTTGGGTATAGAAGAACACAAACTTACGGTGATGAAATCATCAGTGGCAAAGCACGTTCTTGGATCTTTGAGGGTTTAGAGAAGCCCATAGCGTAGAGGCCTTGTAGCAGTTCGGGGCTCCTATTATTTCAAGTTTTTTATCAGCATAAATCAATGAATAATCAAAATTTAGATGATCAAAATACAACCATAAAAACTTACAAGCCAGGCTCCTCAAAGTTTTTAACAGAATAAAGAGGTGAGTGGGGATCGCCTTGTACACCAGCCAAACGGACTTGTACACCTTCGTCATTGTCATGCAATCCAATGTATTTTCTTAAGTACTCATTCATCTTGAATCAGGCTGCTTTGAGCAAAAACGAAAAGAAAAACGAAAAAAAAAAGTGTCGTATTGTTTTTTACCGGACAAGTTGATGCGATTTTCGTTTTGCCGTTCAATTGAATTTTTTTTTGTAAATAGTTAATTTATCAGTGAGACTTATGATTGCTTGGGTTTGTGCTATTGACGTCAAGTTTGAAGGTGGTAGGCTGTTGCTGTTGCTGTTGCTGTCCATTCACTTATGTAAGCATGTATTTTATATGCATATTTCCTTTCATTTACTTGGCCCAATACCTGGTGCATTCATGCCAGATAAGCTGACGTTAAAGGCTTGGTTTGCTCGTAATCAACGAGGCACGACAAGTTTAAAGACACACAAAGACATTTTAAGTAGATTTAAACTCAGTATGGAGTTTCCTATTTTTTGAAGTATACCAAACAGTCCATTACGTAATAATACTTTTTTTATTTTATGACTTTTTATTAAAAAGACCCTTTTGTAACCATGCTGGAACCTTTTTCGTTGAAGATGATGATGCTTTTTGATTGGGAGATGGTGTGCTAGGTGGAGGAGAAGGTGTTGCCGAAGGTGTTGAAGTCGCAAGCTCCTGCTTCATATCCAAATATTCCTTTTTCAAATCATGCTTGGCATTGGTTGTTGCCTTATCAATCCAACCAAACAAGACATTAGAAGCAGGTGACAAACCTGCTTTAAATAGGGTTTGCGTAGGATCTACCAACTTTGTTCTTGGAGGTAAACAGAGCACGAATTTGCGATCAGGTGTGTCCAAAATAGACTTTACAAATTCATAAATGGCAGACACTATAGAATGGATTATAAGCATATTTATAATCTTTATTTTTCTTTTATCTGTCATTTTACCTCTTTCCTTTGATTGGAATATGGCCTGTACAATGGTGTGATCAGGCATACGAATGCGAATGGTTGTTTTTGGGTATTTTTTCAGTTTTTCATTGTCTTTTACGTCTCTCATTTTTTGGGTTTCTAGGGGTCTTGATATTACATTGGTTAATTGCTATTAGTGTGCTAAAAAGTTAATATATTTACTTGTTTTCAAGATTCTGTCTACGCTCTACTTGTGATTGGTATAACTGCTTGATCTCATTAGAGGTTAATTTATATGCAGATTCGGGTATTTCAGCTAAATAAAACATTAGCAAATCAATCCACCATCAGAGTACTTCAGAAGGATGGGCAAGAAAGACTTTACCTACAGGACCCGCATTCTTTGGAGGAGTGAATATTTTTATTTGTCTATCAGGCAAGGTGGTTTCTGGCACTTCTGTTGCTTCCATTGTTTTGTTAATAATAATAAAGAGGGGTGAGCGTAAAAGAGAGAGGGGAAAAAAAAGAGAAAAGGTGGAACTCCAGTACGAAAAAGTGATTCTATTGGCTCTCATTAGCCAATAAAATTGCCTAATTGGTGACGTGTTGAGTACTGTCCTCTTTTGGCTTTTGCTGTTCATACAATGAAAGAATGAAAAAACTGTATACACAAATTCTGGCACAACTAAACAGAAATAATAGAAAACCTGTTTTTAAATCATTTGCTAAAGAATGGAGCAAATGTACTAATGGCGAAAAATATTAAAATCAATGGAAAAGACAAGAAATATCTAAATATCTGTAGTGTATTTGAAAAGTATTCGCTCCAGATCTCACAACCGGTTATAGAAAGAAGTAATATCTGTTAAAGAAGCTGGATAGCCCTGAAAAGCGACTGTTCATTAAGCGCATTTTAATTAACAGCTCGAAAATTTCCAAAGAATTAATGGAGTTCTTACCTACCAAGTTCAGTAATATCCAGGAAATGGAAAACCGTTCAAGAAATGATAACTTGGCTGAAAACGTATTGACTCAATGGAATACCTCTCCAAAGCAATCTTTGGTGCCGTAGCTGTTGAAAAAATTGTTCGTTTTAAATCATTTTCCATATCATTCAATGACCGTTCGGATTTCGAGATCGCGCTTGGATCGAGATTTCAAACGCTTATTACTTGTCAAAAAATGTCCCATCTTTGCCAAGTCTTACCATGCTAACATATCTTACTCCAACAGTAAAAATGCTGAATGCTGTTTATAACATCATTCAAGGTATAACTGGTTACATTCAAAGCTCTAAACCTATCACAGCGTCAAATTAAAGCTAGTGGATACTCATCATCAATCGGTGATTCTATTTACCAAGTGCCTCATCTTTGATTATACACTTTTCATTGACACCGATATTATCAAGAATGATCCGAAATATTGACTCTTGCAGCACTGGTTTGTCATTAAAAATCAAATCACATTGCAGGCACCTTTCCTTAAAAAAATGTGTTCAGTTGCTTTCTCCTCACTCAAATACCTCTCTATCAACGAACAATATTCATTTTATGAGAATACGTATTTGTTTCGACACATTGATCCATACCCCCTCACATCCTTAAACTGTCACAATGTGGTTGGTTAGTTTTCTGCCAAGCGAACAATTGGGAAAGCAGAGTTACGAGGATTTCTTTGATGACCCAAAAAGATTGTTGTGGTTGCTGTGAATGTTCCATTATAGATTTAGAAGGTAATACAATAAAATTAATAAATGATTAGAAAACCATATATTTATATGAAGCAGATATATGAATCTTCAACTGAGTCATTGGACGAAATACTTGATCTTTTTGAACTTCAGCAACCCGCAAAATAGTAAAACATCAATGTAATGTAGGATAGAATAGTGGCAAGATAAGATATCAATGGGAGAAAGATATATATAACTTTTTTTTATTGATATATGAAAACACTCGTAAATATTTACAATTACATACCATAAAAGGAAGTCAGCGTGAGGATTTATAAAAGGCTCTGTTTTTATTTACTAATGCAAATTTTGCTTTTTATATTGATCATTTGAGATCATTTAAAACACAAATGTATATGTGAATAGTCAATGCACTATATATACATCTACAACAGGACAATAGTAATAATAATAATAGTAATAATAATAATAATAATAATAATAATAATAATAATAATAAATTTAAACTTTTCTCTTGTTTCCTTCATGTCACAAGTTTACCTTATTTTCTTCTATTCTAGAAGATATTTAGTGATTTTAAGAATAAAGTAGCTTTAAAAAGACATTAAATAAACAATATAAATAAATAAATAAGTACTAAACAAAATGGATATGAAACGTACGTTTAGCGTTGAAGAGAGAAAAAGGAACAGTCTTTTTGTGTTG
>VCJI01000685.1:0-23521 GCA_024139395.1 Backusella morwellensis | reverse complement strand
TTTTTTTTTTTTTTTTTTTTTTTTTTTCTCTTTCTAAAACTTTATACATCTATAATTGCAATTTGAACACTATACTTTATATAGATATTAGTGTACTTGTCCCGTTATTACAATACGTCATAACCCCCCTCTACTGGTGCGTGCCCTGAGGGTTCGATAGTTTTACTTACGTAAACGAAGATAGATTTAGCTGAATAATTCCTTTTTTGTTTATGCTATGCACAATCAAATTTTGATTAAAATATCATAATAAGAACATCTTTTGCGATAAGCTCATTTTCTCTACTAGATAGAAAGCTACTACTTTTAAGTTAAGCTTTTTGTATCATGTGATCTGGCTTTTTGCTGAGTCTCTTTTGCAATTCCTTCACTAACAAGCCAATTTTGTTCATGGTTGTCTGTTTTGGATAGGGCCTTTCTCACATCTCTGTTTTTTTTCTGATTTTCGTTGTTCTTGTGAAGATGAAAAGTACATAGATTTTATTTATTTATCCAATGATGACTAAAAAACAAGTTAGCATAATAGGATTAGAGGTTGGTTTTGTTTGTTACATCTTTCATGACGAAACGGGAGTGCTGATGCGTTTAATACTTATCCATGACAGCATCACTCTTTGGTTGTTAATAAATCGAATCTTAATATTTATTCGAATATAATTTGCTTTTACACCAAGATGCATGAATTATTAATGCTTTGACAAAGACAGCATTTGTATTACTTTTCTAGTAACTTCTTCGTATGCTCTCCCTTTATGATTATTGGTATAACAAACAACGGGACTTCATGTACAATTAGCCAATGTGAACACAAAAATTTTATCATCACTTTATGTATAAACTGGATTACAGAGGCATAAATCAGCATACTCACCTGAATTGTTTCCCTCGGTGAAAAAGGTCACGGTCTATTTATTTAACAAAGACCATGCTGTCAAGTGATACCAAGCTTGTAATCTTTTACTAAATAAGTATATTAGATTCACACCTGAAGGTTTTCATTCAGGTCATTTCATTGAGAGTCTATTTAAGTCATATCTGATAAAAATGCATTATAAATATATATATTATATTCATAGTCTGAAGTTATTAGTATGTTGATTCTTTTTCTTGTTGTTTCCCCTTAATATCTCCTCATTACCACTATTTTTTTTGGGCTTTGAATCCTTTTATTTATATTTGTATACTTCTGTAACAGGCTTCGATCTTTTATTATTATTTATTTTATATCAAACAATTTCTATGACACAAGTTCCATAATGATAATGAAGTATAACCATTCGCTCTTAATATTAAAGAATGCACTATAAAACAAAGAAAACAATGCCGTTTTACTCTTCTCAATAGAGAATGTGCATACGGCGATTATGTTCCTTGTGGAAAAGATTTACTTATATCCTGTAAACAACCGGGCACACGGAGCTCTAAACTGAGAGACACATATTTATGCATGTGTACTACAAACCAAAATAGTTCTAATAAATAGTGTATGGCTTCGTTTTCTTTTAACTCAGCCTCTAAAGTTACTTGGTATTTATCACCCTCCTGAAATAAATGATTATTGCAACAAAAGAGGGGGTGAGATTGTCAGGGTCACCAGAATACTACTCTGATATTTTGGAGCCAATATTCACTGATGCATTTCGTAGTGTTGGTTGTGGACATATCAAAATTATTGCTAATATTGTCTAGCTTATTAAGACATCGGAACTTTGCTACACTCATAAAACCCGAGAAAAAGAAAAACATTCGACTATTCAGTCCATGAAAGTTTTTTTAGATAAAAGATCATTGCCTGATTGAGTGCTTTTATCACTTATTCAGCCGCATAATAATTTAATGCCCGAGAATGCTCTTTTAGAACATCATTGCTTATCTTAACCAATATCAGAGATATTCTGTTTACTTAAAATCAGATAGATGCATAAAAAAAAATCTTTTTAATTGCAAAGGATCAACAACTCTGATGATTTCAAGGACCAAACTACAGATAGACATACACGAATTTATGAAAATAGCACAAGTTTCTAATTATGTTAAGAATGAAGTATTTTACACTTTATTTTTCTAGTAAAAGTTGAATTAAAAAATATTAATTTGAGAAAGTAGAAATAAATGGGTATGCAATTTTTTTAAAAAAAAGTAAGGAAATGTCTATAAATTTAAGCACGGTTTTGCAAAACGTTTTCAATACAAGCATTGATATAGTCTTTACGGCTTGCCATTGAAACACCAAACAGATTTTGAAGTTCTTCTCTAACTTGCTTCTTTGTGATCTTTGTCAAATCAGCTGTACTCAAAATACGTTGGACTTCAGTTAAAATTTCTTCGTTACGAGGTCCATCACCTGTATTGAATCCGTCCATCATGAGTGAGTGGCTGCTGCTATTTACAAACTGATTGGATTGTTGCTGTTGTTGCATTGGGATAAATTGACCAGATTGGCTGATAAATGACTGAGTCTTTTGTGGTGCAAAAGAGGCCATTGAACGGCTAGACTGCATGGGCATCATTTGTGTACTATTAGCATAATTCATCATTGGGAGTGAGGCCGAGGATGGCATTGCTACGCTATTTCTGTCGAACATCATGCTAACATTTTGAGGAGTGATTGGGCGAGAGTTTTGTATCATGCCTGAGTATACACTCATATTATCTCCACCCATCGTGCCCATTCCGTACATTGAAGGAGCATGACTAGGGGTTGGCATACGGTTGCTACGGCTATTATAAGTATATCCACTGCTGCTACCTTGTGACATATTGTCGCTCCAGTTTTCTTCCGAGAGTACCGCACGTTCGTATTCTGACCATTTCATAGTAGGAATGGATTTGGGATCGAATTTGCCTTCGTCGACAGCGACTGCAATCTTTTTACCACCATCTCCAACCACCACACGCGTATTACCCCAAGAGAAGTCATCGAAATTCCAGTACGAATATATTGGCACATAAAAAGAAAAGATAGGAATAGCCAAGATAGAAACAAGCATCCAACCAATGAATTCCCATCTTCCTTTCATTGCGAACAAAAGGGCTTGGAGAGCATATGTACCAGCAATTGTACAAATAGAGATGATTGGAACGTTGTCATCTTCAGTTAGTGTTGCCAAAGTGTAAATTAGATAACCCAAGTATGCTAAAATAGCAGGCATAACCAAGGTACTGACCAGATCAAGCAATACGATAAAACGCATGGAGAAGCAGCAGAAACCACAAAGACGAGGAAGGAACACAAGTTCACCAAGGTTATGAATGGTTGAGTTGATCCAACGGCGTCTCTGAGACACCAAGACGCTCCACATATCAGGTGCATTAGTTTTACATTGGGCGTGAGGTGTGAATTTAGTTTTGAAGTTGGGGAAGTGCTTCAGAAGCAGTGTTGTCAAATAACGATCTTCACCAAGATGAAGCAAATTCTTTTTGTGCAAGGTATCAACAACATTGACACTGTAGTCAGCAATGATTTCGTTACTCATGAACAGAGCACGCTTACGATCAACAGTACGGATACGGTACATTGTGAAACAACCAGGAAGACAACTCACAGTGGAGAAAAGCGATTCAAAAGATTTGATCATATGGTGGGAGATGAAGTATTCGTAAACTTGAATCATTGTCACCCATGAATCCTTCTCATTAGCCAATGTCGTTTCACCACAAATACCAATGATTTTCGAATCATGTACGGCACTTGATACCAAGTAGTTTAATCCGTCGCGCATAACCTCTGTATCAGCATCTACCATTAGAACAAAATCATACATATCAGGGCTTACACCAATAACGTTCTTCATCTGATGATATATTTCAAGTTGAAGTGGATTCATGGGACCATCATAGTGAACACGATTAAGGAACTGCATCAAGATCAATTGGGAGTCACGCTTTCCACGATTACCAGGCTTCTGACGCTCGTGTGGGTTACCACATTTGACAACAACGATATAAGGTACAACATGTCCAGCAACTTCGTACAATCCAGAGTAAATCTTTCCTGTATTATGCTGCTTCATTCCATCACCAACAGAAACGAATGACAATGCTTCAG
The DNA here is from genome assembly GCA_024139395.1 of Backusella morwellensis. NCBI lineage: Eukaryota > Fungi > Mucoromycota > Mucoromycetes > Mucorales > Backusellaceae > Backusella > Backusella morwellensis. The sequence continues at coordinate 19,473 of VCJI01000685.1, read as the reverse complement.
GATCAACTTGAGGATCGACACCAAGAATATTAAGAACAATACGAGGCGTAGGCAAGTCATTACCACTACCAACAATCATACCATCACAAACAATAAACAAGAGCTTGCGCTTATCATCATAATGTAATGTGGCGATAGAATCAATGGTCTTCTTGAGTGATTCTTCGTCTTCAGTATAACATGTAACTTGGCAAATGGCAAATTTATCATGTTCTTCTGGTGCAGGCGTAGAGCCAAAACGAACAGCAGCAATAAACTTGAACACAATAACAGAGGCAAGAAAACAGGTAATGATCAACAGTAGATAAGTGGAAAATTGACATTTTGGTGAATTACGGGTATCGAGTTCACCAGCGTAAAACAGGTTTCGAAGACATACCAACTGACGTTGTTTCACAACGGGATCAATGTCCAGTGCATTAAAATCTTTTGTAATATCAGAACCAGCTTTTTGCATGAATAAATCAACCACTTGTTGTGACATGAAATTTGTGTCGATACCAGTTGGTACTGCTTCACCAGGAGGACCGCGAGCATATCTACCACCTTGACTGTACGATGTAAGATCATAGATACGGCCATCAATAACACCCCAAATACGAAGTAAATTTTGTCCATTGATCAAAGTTGCAGATTTAGCTTGATCAGAGATTGCCTTACTTTCAAAACCAAGGTTACCCACTTTGTAGTTTTTACGCAATAAAGTCATTTGATCGTAGTACCAGTTGGCATTGTAGCCCTCGGATGAATATCTGAAATCATGGTAATTTCCATTGGTATCCGTCAAGTTGATATTGTAGTCAAAAGATACATAAGGGGAGACTTCACCAGTAGTACCTTCACAAAGAGCAGAGACTTGGACGGGGAAGAGGTTGGTAACATCTTGACCAGCATAAGACAAAACAGAGCTTTGAGGAATCAGGTTTTGAGGATAATGATGGGGTGCAAAACTACCAATATCAAACACTTCGCCACGAATAGCAACATATTTTTTATCCGAGTCCTCATTGTGGTTTTGTAATTCTGATTGAGAAAACACATGTTGTTTTGGACAGATGACTTCACTGAAGAAAATCAAGAACCAGATGACAAATGCACACATCAAAAAGATAAGCATACAGAGTGTCACTTTTTCACGCCAAGCAACACGTACGTCCTTTCGCTTCATACGACCACACCACACCATAAATTTGGACGGAATCCACCAGGTACAAAAATAAACAAAGAATAACCAGCGTTTACGACCTCCTGTCATTTTGGTTTCATCTTCAACTGATTCGTCAAGGTTTTCTTGCACAGGTGCAGGTTTTTGAAGACCCACCAATCCCACATTGTTATCACCTTTAGAGTCTGAGTATACAAGGGACTCGGAGCCATAGTAAGAGCCTTCATTTTCATAATACTGGCCCGATTCATCCTCAGAGTAGTAAGAAGCTTGGTCTTCATTATAATGATGCATAGTTGGTAAAGGTAAACCGGCGGCAACAGCAGTGGCGGCAAAAGGGTGACTTTCAGTGACACTCTCAGTGTCATTTTTGCTTTCTGCTTGTGCGTTATCTTTAGCCTGTCGCTGCTCCACTTTTTCAAATGAACGTAACTGGTTTTCCAATTCACGCCAAATATCACCACTTAAAAATACCTAAAAATAAAACATTATTACCATGAGACTACTCCCGAAAAAAGCTAAATAAAAAAAAATACCTTATTTTGGGTTGTATACATTTGAGAAGCACCCCAACCCATAATACCGGCTGCCATCTCGCATTGAGATCTAAGTAGGCGAGATGTATCTAATTCGTCAAAAAGCATATGGTATCGTTCTAAAAAGTCTTGGTGATTAAATGATTCAATGTAGCGAATCGATGGTAGTTGTAAAATGGAGGGTATATGGAAAGCTTCGATTTGGGTTGCAATATACTTTGCGTCGGCGCCAGAGTTACTCTTGCTATTGGCTGGTCTAGGAGCAATACAATAAATAACCCATAGTTTAGCTTCTTCGAATGATTGAACCAGTTCATCAAGAGCAGCTTGAAGTTGATTTAGCACGGCTGTGGGTTTGGTGCTGCCTGACTCAGTTTTAGTTTTTTCAGTAGTACCAGCCTTTCTACGAGTGGAGCGGCGCTGAGAAGGAGCACGCATGGGCTTGGCAGACTGTTGGGCACCAACAATGGCGCTGTTATGTTTAGGATGGTTTTCTACTTGAATATTGGCGTCTGCAAACAAATCGACAATAAACGCATTCCAAGAAGGCTGGATATCCATACCGCCACGGAACAAGGAAACAAAGTCAACGGATATTTGACCATTGTTTTCAGAAATAAAGCCATCTGTCTTGTATTCCACAGGAGCGCTAAAATGTTGAACACAAAAATGACGGGCACCCGTATCAGCTGTTTTGAGTTTAAATGAAGGATGAGTGGAGTTGAATTTCACCAAAGAATCCATTACATTGCTATCGTTATAGCTGCGTTTTCCTGAGCGAGTAGCATCAGACATGCTGTTTACTAAATCACAGATACCCTTTGGTCGAGTGAACAGGTTCATGGCTGAGTTTTCAATATGGATATCGGGTGTATTGATTCCCTCTGATTGAAACTGGCCGATTTCCAACTCAAACAGGTAATGATCGACATACTGCTGAATTTGTTCGTTCGCGAAATTTACACAAAGTTGTTCAAAGCCAGCCAAGGAACCAGTTTGTAAACCTGGAAAATCCAACAGACCGATAAAACTGTTAAAATCTTCCACACATGTCTTGCGATTGATATGTTCCACCATCCATGAAAACAATAATGAGTACAAAACCTGGCAGAGCTCGTTACACTGAATTCTAGCTTGTTCCGAATTCAAAATAAGTGTTGTGATATCTTTTCGGATCATGGTTGTCTTGAAAGTGAGAACGTTCTCTAATGCGTGTGGATCCAAGCCGAGTAAATCAGCAGCTGCTTCAAGTTGATCTGTGTTTTTGACATAAGCAGCTTCCTGGGTACCGGTTCCGGTAGGGTCCACAAAGATGATGTTTCCCAAATGTAAAATTGCTGCTAAAAGTTGGATCATTCTTGCAATATGCTCTTTGCGAAATCCTGAAGACTTGAGCGATGCCTTTAATTGGTTAAAGGCGGCTGCATCAGTGGATGCGGCGTGTCTCTTGTATTTGGAAAGGTATGTGTAATGGGATGGATCTGAGGAGGGCAGTTGTAAAGCAGCGCGTTCTTCTGGTGACACACCGGCTAATAAATAATAAAAAACATGGAAGTTACCCTCATTCGAGGAGGAGTTGGATCTATCGCCTGTCACACGCGACTTTTCCAAAAAGTAGTGCAGGTTCTTGCAACCAATCATACGACCACGCTCATTAAACTGGACTTCTCCATAATAACCGAAACGAGAGCCAGAGGTGCTGCTACTTAGTTGACAACTTCCGAATGCTTCCAACACTTTTTGTGATTCCATTATCTGTATCTGGACTTTTGACTCCTTGCGATGACTGCTCAGTCGTACAAGATGTCGGACGGTTAATTTGCGGGTCTCGGACTTGCCACTACCGGATTCGCCCCTTTTGTACAAAATAGTATAGCGGAGTAGAGCAATAATAAAAAAAATTAATTGACTTTCTTTTTATATTAGATTGATAGGGGAAGTATTACCTGAGAACAATGTTTTGATCACTTCCAGTTCTTCGCATGTGAGAGTAAACGCGGTTAACAAGATCAAATATATGGGTGTCGAGTGCGATCCGATCTTTTCCGGAAGGATCCTTATAAGCAGCGACATACTCTAAACTTGTTTGATCATCGTTTAAACTTAATTCTTTGAGTGGGTTTACAACCACAAGATGTCGAGAACCAATATTGGTGTAAATATTAAATGTGTCGTAACGTGAACGCAGACAAGTCGCAATTTTATCTGAGCTTGCACTAGATAGACTGGCAAGATCGGACAGGTTCTCCTGTGCCGATTTCTTTGCTTTACCCATCACAAAGGAAGTTTGTTTATATCAAAAAAAAAAAAAGGAAAAGGAAAAAAGAAAAAAGTAGACAGTAATAAAGAGAGAAAGAAATATATTAATAAAAAGAGAAAGGAGAGAAAACATTATCTACAAAAGAAAATAATGAATAAAAATAACCCAGTTCATGGTGTGACAAAAACAAAGAAACATGTTGGAGCCATGTCAACCCTATAATTCTTGTACGAGTGTTGTACATGTGATAAAAATAGTACCAAAGCCCAATTGGTATTGTTATTGTCATTTATGGCAGATCACAAGCGAGTTTTAACCAAAATAAAACACAAAATAAAAATGTAAACTTCCTTTCAACAACAGACCTTATTTATGAAATAAAATTATATATAATAATGGAAAAAAAAGGTACAATTTATATAAAAACGCCGACTTAATATCCTCCTGCATTTTCCAATAAATGACTTTTGTCCATCTCTGTTTCTGGAGTGAGAGCAGTAATGGCAAACCCGTACCATCAGATATAGCATGATGTACAGTGCAGGTAAAACAGCAGATTGTGCTATTGCCGGTAATGATATAAATGCACCAAAGAAGTCGATGGATGTTTTTGTGTGAATGGTCTTTTCAAGTGATTTCACCGACAGAACCAACCCTAATGACTTTAGCAAAATCGACGCTTGATAACTGGAGGAATTAATGTCTCTCATGACAACTGACAGAAGAGGGTGACGATGTAAAAATCGCGTCAATGCAAAAGCTAGCTGTTCAAAGTAAAAGGTATGAACACTGTCTATTTCGCAAGCAGGATGACCGGTGGCATTAATGGCTCCATAAGCATGAGTGAGAAATTTGGTATTTTTTAAGCAAACTCAGGCTTCTTGTATATTTTGTTGTTAAACTTTCACATAATTGCACCAATATAATTGGGTGACTATTTCAAGAAAAAAAATATATACCAGCATTAAAGTTTCGATACCTTGTTTTGCAATAGTTTGATACAATGGTATTTTTATTGATCTTTAAAGAATAAATATATAAATAATTAAATAAATAGAAAATTAAGGGTCGAGGTGTTGTTGAATGGTCCCATCCTCGACCTCACGAATACGAAGATATTCTTGTAATAGGTCCTCTTGTACTTGTTTCATGGTATATAGCTCATCCCACATTTAGATGGTGTTAATAATATACATTGTGTCATAATTTAAATAAAAGTACCATTAATTAGCAAGTCTCTTTTTCAAGAGTTTGTATTCACAGTGTTCCAGTTGGCTGACAGTGGTAAGGATATTGGCATCCTGTAGATTTCTTTTAATGTGTAGGGACGCTTGCTTGATATTGTGTTCCTTTACTGTGCCACTGACCAATTTTGCCATCATCTCTCGTAGGCGATTTCGCAGCTGGGACTTGCGGGAGAGCAGCTTGGGATCTACCGCCATTTTTTTCTTCTTGCCTCTATTTTTTTTTGAACTTTAATTTTTTAAATAAGTTGGTAAGACTGTCCATATTAAAAGTGATAATAAAAGTTGAGAGAAAAGAAGGCAAACATTTTTAAAGCAGAACATACTTTTCTTGTGCCAATCAAATACGTCGAGAGCCACATTGTTTGTAATAATTTATTTATTTCTTCTCGCGAATGGGATGCATTCCGCTGCTCTAGCTTCTTCATGGTAGCGATGTCATCGCCGCTGATAGTATGGTAAAACTCAATGAACTTCATAGTTTTGTCATCAGTAATATGTTCAGTCGACTTGGCCCATAACTTGAGGAAACTTTTCTTGCATAATGAGTTCTTGTGTTCTTTGCAAGGAATAGGATAGATGCTATTTTGAAACTTACCCATTTGAAATATATTTACGACGACTGTACTTTTCACTATGAATGATGAACATATTGATTATTAGCTGTCTATTACTTTAGCTCACGCTCGATTATACTTACAGTGCTTTAAGGTAGATGATGGCATTCCTTTAGGTAAAGAAGCTTAGTTTGTACTTCATTTCAAAGCTGATAAATAACATAAAATAAAAGAACGAGAAATAAGATAAAGAAATTGAAATCACATCGTTTTAAATATCATAATAATATCTTTAAGGGAGATCAACAATCAATCAAGGTGGATCTCCAAATCAAACAATGAAAATAAGTATCATGACTGTAACGGGTTTATTATCTAAAATGAACCCTTTTATATGAGATGATGGCATCTATTTACTAGGAGTTGTCTTGATTCAATCTTGACCAAGGGAAAAAAAACATATGCTCTTCATTGTAATACGAACAACAAAATAAAATATAAACGACAACAGAAGCTTATTTATGAAATAAAGTTTATATATTATGAAAATAAAAAAAGATACAATTTATATAATAAACACCGACTTAATATCCTCCTGCATCGTCCAAATAGTTGCTTTCGTCCAGTCTGTATCTGGAATGGGAACAGTGAAGGCGGTGACTTGACTCGTGGCGATCGCTGCTGTGTCTGTGCTTATTACGTTTCTTACTGCAATGATGACCATGTAAATGCTGCTGACTTGGTGAATGTGACATCATGGAGTGATGGTCTAGTTTCATAGCAGAGCAGATCGAGGTTGACTTTTTCATACAGTTTCTTGTTTTGTGGTGACCATTGTTGGAGCAGCTTGACGAATGGTTTGACGAATGGTTTGAGTGCTTGTGTGAACAGCAACCATGGTTCTGTGAAGCATAGAAATAGTGATGATCTGAGCCATTGTGGCAACCATAACTTCTTTGGCAGCATGAGACAGGTGAACAGCAGTTGTGTAGATCCACTCTAGATACCGAAGGAGTCATTATTCTGTGCATGGATTCTCTCGAATGCAATTCTTGGGGTTTCCTCTCTCGCTCTGTTTGGACGGATTTCGTCTGCTCGTTAGTATGGGTTTTAATTTCAGTGTTCTCCACCTTCTTTGGTGGTACATTGGACTCGATTTCGCTCCAGTGAGTAGCAGTAAGAGTGGCAGAACTATCATCGTCCTGCTTTGTAAATGCAGTAAGATCAGGGACAGAGTAAGATGTTCTCCTCATTTGTACACCTAAAAGTTCTTGCTTTAATTTACTTGGAAGTTGAAACATGCGAGATATTCCTGTCTTGGATTCTTTGACATATTCATCTTGTGTAGCCAAGTCTGTACTCCCCTTTGATGTTTCCGAAGCTGCCACAGTTTCTGCTTCAGACTGATTATCTGCCTTATTTTTTAGTGTTTCTTGCTCTTGTTGGCTATCTTCTTGGTCAACTGTTGATGTTGTCGAAACTTCTGTCTGTTCCTTAAATTCATCAATTGAGCTTTCAGGTGTAGGTTTTTGATTGCTCTGAATACTACAAGTTTCCTTTGTTTCAGCAACGTTTTCGACGTCATTAGGCAGAAGATTAGAATGAATGGAAGCAGGTGAAGGAGGTAAATCTTCGTCTTCTTTCATTGTAGTCTCGACTGAATGGCGTGAATGTGACTCGGGAGGAGGTGTATTTGGTATGTCTGTATGAGAAGCACACTTGGCTATGAATGATCGGGGCGAGCAACCAGGTTCTATGTATTCTTTATGATGATGGTGGTGATGATGATGGTGATGCTGTTGTTGTTGTTGTTGTTGTTGTTGTTGTTGTTGTTGTTGTGGCTCAGGAGAAATAGCCCGTTGCTCATAGAGAGGCTTTTTCATTGCAGTTGCTTTAGGCTTTGGCTTCTCTGCAGCTGGTGATGGTGCTTCCACTGGTTTAACATTTTCTTGTTTATGCTGTATTGTTTCTGATGAACGCTGTAAAGGATGAACTTGGTTAGAGAGAAGATGAGCAGAATTGGAACGATGCATGTATCTTTGTTCATGCTGAATTGGATCTTCTATAAATGTATTCTCAGGCTGTAATGATGGGGTATAGATGGGTGCTTGCTGATAGCTAGCTCTTAAATTCATTTGCGAATGAGAAGGTGTACGCATAAAATTGTAGGATGAATTAGGCACAGGACGGAAATTGACATCAGCTTGTGTCTAAAAATAAAATGAAATAAAATAAAAAAAAAGTTAGTTTTGTTTAAAGTGAAATATAATAATATGTATTACCTGGATAGGCATTGCCATGGGTGGATAATTGTTTGCGCCATAGATATCCGTGGCAAATGATGCTGAACGAACCATGTGTGTTTGTGGCGGAGGAGGAGGGGAATATGGAGTGAAAGAGGGTGATTGAATAAGTGTACTAGCTTGCTTTGGTGGCTGCTGTACTTCATTCATAGGGTTATAGATGATTGGCATTGAAGGTGAACTAAGAGGATGAGAACGTGCCTGCTGCATTGGTGAGTCAGTAAAGGGTATCGCTTGAAGAGACATACGAGCCTCCTGTCTATGTCTTTCTTTCATTCGATCCATCAAGTTTCTGCTATGAGCTTTAGCAGGTGGTTTTAATTTCATAAATGAAACTGCCTGTTGGGGTTGCTGAGGTAATTGAGCCTGCTGAATCTGTGGCGACTGTTGAGGTTGTTGTGGTTGCTGTGATTGTTGGAGCTTTTGTGGTTGCTGTTGCTGTTGCTGTGGTTTCTGTGGCTGTTGATATTGATGTGATTGTATAACATCAGCAATGGAGTGTCGTTTTATTTGGCGTGGTTTAGAAAGGATTGGTTCATCATCATCTGCATCTAAAGAGCTCGAATTCGTGTCATCAGAATGAAGTATTGTATCACGTTTTCTAGTAGCCGCCATATCTGATTGTTCATTGGCAAAATTTATCAGGGGTTTAAGTCTTGCTTGAGAAGTAGGTGTTGAAGGGTTGGTTTCTGCATATTGTTCAGAAGGTGTTACTGCAGGGTTGTATGTTTCCGCGTCATCAAATTTCAAAAGTGGTTGAAATGATTGTCTCGATTTTTCTCTAGAAACTATCACATAAAAAAAAGAAAAAAGAAGGCAAAAAGTTATATATACATTTCGCTTTCTAGACTATTTGGATATAGTTGATTATTTCTCTACCTCTTGGTTGGTCTTTTGTGCCAAGCTCTTTCATGATATCGTCCAATAAACTAGTTTCTGATTTTCGTCGAGTGGATGGTTCAAAGTAATTTCGTGGGGGTTCCTTTGTTTTTTGAAGGGGAACATTATGAGCTTCCCGGGAAGGGAGGTGCTCTTCTAGAGCAAAAGGTAATCTTTGCCCTTGTTTACGGGACTTTCTGGTGAAGCTTAAAATACCCATTTTATTTTGCAAGTAATAAATAGATGATGAAGAGGTGAAAGAATTGAGACTGAATAGAATCTAATTAATATATGCGGTTAGGCACCAGATTAAGATGAAGTCCAACAAGTCTCTCCTGTTATATACTGCTACAAGACAAGCTAACAAATGTATGTAAGCTGCAATGCCTTGCAAGAGTTCTTGATCTTTATTTTTTGTGTTGTTTAAAATGTTGAGTGATAATATACTCGAGTCACTACACTCCCTTGTCAAACTCCTTTTCTACTCCTTGCCACACCATACACTCCTCTTTGCCACTCTATTTATGGCTTCTTTTGTTTAATCTGTACCTGGATGTAATACGAATACTGATGACTTTTTGTTTATAAATATAAATGTATATATATATCAATTATCCGAGAAATAAAAAAAAAATAGATTAAATCTATATTTAAATATATGCCCACACACACACACACACACACTTTGCTTCTATTTTTATTGTAAATCACTCACTCACTCACTTTACCTTTACACAACACAAGATGATGCATAAAATACCTGGACTCAAATACATTATCCATTCGAAACGATGATCTACGCATAGAATCATTTGGGTTAATCGGATGCTAACCTGAATATACATAAGTCATGACTAAAAACAACTTTCAATTTTAGTAATTAAGCAAACTCCTCCTCCTCCTCCTCCTCCCCCTCTCTCTCCCTTTCTCGTCAACGATCCAGGTATTGATTGTTTATTCATTTTATCCTTTTCTTTGTTTTGGAAAACAATGCTTCCTTTTTCCATTCTATTTATTTATTTATTTATTTAATAATAGAGAGGTAAATAACAAGGCATTTTAATATTGATTGTTTTCATCTATAAATTCATATTCTATAAATAGAAAGCATTATCCAATGAGACACTCTATTGAGAACCATCATCACAAAATACGTCTCTTTTCTCTCTTCTTTTTTTCTTTTCAGAATAGCATTTAATATGAACCCCTTAACGCTTTTCTTTGGAAAAAAAGGAACGCCCCACGGTTAAATACGACATAGAAGAAATGCATTTGAAAAAGCTTACTGGATTATTCGTAAAGTAAAAAAAAAATGTCTTTTCTCGAATGAGCATTTGTATATCAACCAAATATGATATCATTTATCAATAGTATCAAGTCGGCGTAAATACTTGATTTGGATACTTTACTTTATATGTAAAAAATATGTGCTTTATTCTTGATATTTTATATGCAAATATAGAAGATATATAATATCCTATTATTACTATCCACAAGTCAATCAGTCAGAATCTTCATCAGAATCCTCTTCCTCGGCATTCTCCACCCAATCCAAGAAGGGAACAGCAGCCTTCTTGATTTCCTTTGAGATGTCGCGATCAACATAACGCTTGGATGGCTTCTCGCCCCATTTAAGGAATACGTCATCTTCAATAATATCCAAGTCATAGAGCTTCATCAAAATGGTGGGCACCTTCTTCAACAAGGCATCCTTGTAGTCGATACCAACAAGGCGTTCAATACCGCCTAAAGTGGCCTTTTGATGCTTTTCATCGGTGACAAACTTTGCAAGTAAAGCACCGCGCTTGGGAATTTGGGTAATGATAGTTTCGTTGAAGATGCATTGGACCAAGACTTGGCAGGCCTTGTATTTGCCAAAGACACCCAATTCAGTGGCCTTTTCGATGATGGCTTCATCGGAAGGCTCCTTTTCAGTGCTTAACCAAACTCCGAAAGACTCGTATTTGTCAGCACCCTCGTCTTCGTCATCTTCAAAAGCACCTACGCCCTTAACGGAAAGCTCCTTCATGCGCTTGGCGACTGCAGCGTCGCTGGTATCTTCAGACCAATCTTCCAAAGCCAACTTACTTTCCATGTTGAGGCCAGCGGCTTGCTTTTGGATGCGTTGGGAAATAATGTCGTCGTCAGAGCCATTGCCATCGGCTTCTTCGGTCACGGGCGCATCGGGCATGCCATTTTCGTCTGTGCCGTTGGCCTGTGCAGTGGCCGCCTTGCGCTGCTTGCGGACGTTCTTGGAGGCTGTGGCAGGGGGGTTCTTAATGATGTAGGCTGATAGTTTGTGACGCATATCGGCCTTGTTTCTGGCACCACAGGCCTTACAGTCCATCTCGATCTGGTCATTCTTGATGATCTGCATTATTGTAATCAGTTAGTCTGCTGCGGTAAAATTAGAAAGTAAAATTAAATAAAATTAAAAGCCTACAATATCGGTTTCTGGGTTTTTACAAGATTGGCACAAGACAAACTTTGTAATGAAGCCATCAAGTGTTTCCTGGAGCTTTTGAGCAGAATGGTCGCCATTGACAATATAACGTTCATTCTTATCATCACACTTGACTTGGGTACCAAGCTCACAGCCAAAGAACTTGGTAGGATCTGGAATAAGTAAATTATTATTAGTAAGCCGTGTACAACAGCAACACGCACCGCAGCAACTTACAAGAAGGAGGACGTGACAAAGCACGGGCAATTTCAGCCATGTTTGGGATAACAGTCTTGATGCCGTTACCTCTACCTTCGACCTATTGTTGACAAGATGAGCTCGAGGGAGGATATTTTTATGTTTATTGCTACTCTTACCTTTGCGAGGAGTCTGGGCATCTTGTAACGGTAAAAAGAGTCCTCGACATCACGTCTTACGTTAATAGCAGCCATATTAAAAGTATTTTGTGTATTTTGAAAATAGTGTTGGGAATTATGATTGACTTTTTTTTTTAAATTTAAAATGCAAACTGCTGTCTATCCGGTTCTGGTTTTGCAAAGCAATAATCATACAAGCGACAATCGGGCAAAGGAAAAAATTTTTTGTTTATTCTTTTTTTTTTTTTAATTGTTCAAAGCGTGACTGCTCACGGAGAATAAAAAAATAAAATACGCATCATAAAGCCTACACCACTGTTGAAACAACACATCCAAATAAGGGACGAGCAACTAATAGCCCACTATATTAAATCTAAATTACATGTCTTGTTTTTCCTCTTCTTTTTCTCACTCTTCCTTTTTTTTTCTCCCTTTTGCTTTGCGCTTTATATATTAGATAGTCTATGAATATCGATTTGTACTCTACAGAAAACACCGTGGCTATATTGCAATCACATTTGAACGATCAAAAGCTAAAGGACCTTTTGCCACGTATCACGCCCCTCAACATATCATCAAACAGTACGGTCCTTGCAGAATCTCGCTCTATTACCTCATTGGACCAACCCGATAACAATGCTTATTCTTCCATCATGGCACGCGTCTGGGTCGCACAATGTAAAATCCACGGTTTTCATACCCAGAAAAATGTGGCAGCAGGCTTTCGCGAGCTGTATGAATTGGCAGAGATTGAACATCATCCGGAAGCGTATTATCCTCTAGGTCTATGTTATTATGAGGGCTGGGTGCCTCCCTATTATCGTCCCCAGTATGATATGGCATTCAATTTATTCTGTAGGGTAAGCGACTATTCCCATCAAGCTCAGTATCGAACCGGGTTAATGTTAACACTAGGTCAAGGTGTGGAGACTGATACCGAAAAGGCTCTTGTTTACATCTCGGCATCCGCTCACCGAGGAAATCAGTATGCCCAGTATACACTTGGTCTTTACTATGAGTATGGTTTATTTGTTGCCCATATCGATATAAAGGAGGCCATGTCTTGGTATGAGCTTTCGGCTCATCAGGGTTTTTCGGAGGCTCAGACCGCCCTGGCAAACCTTTTATTGGATCAATTGAAACAAGGCGCCGTGGAGAGTACATTACTAAAGGACGGTTTATATTGGCTCCAACAAGCTGCAGATCAAAAAAATCCAAGTGCGCTCATACGACTCGGTTCGCTGCATGAGCAAGGAATGCTAGTAGAAAAAGACGTTGCAAAGAGTATCCAGTGTTATCAAAAGGCCACGCAGGTTCCTTCCGGGTCGACCATCGTCACCGCATTAGCGCATTATTTGGTTGGTATCCATTATCGCCTTGGACTCGAACCAGACGATACGGTTGCACGAAAACATTTCGAGCTAGCCTCTGATCTAGATTATGCGCCTGCTCAACGTGCATTAGGCTTGATGTATGCACAGGGAATGGGAGGAGTTACCAAGGATGAAAAGAAAGCGTACTCGTTGTTTGAAAAGGCTGCTGCAAAAGGTGACGTAAGATCATTGGGATTGATGGCTCATCATCAGGAAGGGTGTAAAATAAATATAGATTTGGCGCTTTCCCTTTACGAGAAGGCAGCTGAAACAGGGTCTGTGGCTGCTCAAATGGCATTAGCGGAGCTACTCCAACGAACAGGTCACCACCTTCAGGCTTTTAAATGGTTTATTAGAGCTGCCACTGAAACACAATCTATTCACGGTAAAGATGATGGCTCGATTCTTGACTTGAATATAGGCTTGCTGCAACAGCGCCATGCTGCCTGCTTGATGATTGCCAGGTACAGATTCAACGGCTGGGGTGGTGTCGAAAAGGACCCTTCTTGGGCGCTTCAACAAGTGAAAAGATTGGCCTTGGAGGAAAATTACACCGAAGCTTATTATTGGCTGGCCGCTTGTTTTGAAGAAGGAATAGAAAATGGGATACTGATGCCGGATGCTGGACAAGCATTTGAATACTATAAAATAGCTGCCGATTCAGGAGATCTGGAAAGCCAGTTTCAGGTGGCCTATATGCTCTCAAACGGGTATTGGAAAAATAGAGGTGGAGAGGACAAGTTTGTAAAAGACAGAGAGGATGCCTTTCATTGGTATTCTCGAGCAGCAGATCGTGGCCACAAGACTGCACAGTACAGTGTAGGACTCTATTATGAAAAGGGGCTTTCGCCAGTACAAAAGGACTTGGTAAAGGCAAAGGAATGGTATGAACGTGCTGCTATGCAAGACATGACCATCGCTATGGTTGCACTTGGATCCCTAACGATAGACGATAAATCTGGGGCACTCTCCTGGTTCAAAAAAGCTGCCGATAAAGGTGATGCATCCGCCTTACGAGAAATGGCCTGGGCGTACGAAAACAAATGGGGCGAACCTGAAAATGCCTTTAAGCTATATGAACAGGCGGCAGAGAAAGGTGATGCTGTAGCATGGCAGACGTTATCCCATTTTTACGAGCTGGGTCTCGCTGGACATGAAATCGATGTTGACATGGCCATCCATTGTCTTGAGAAGGCAAACAAACTGGGATACACAAAGTAAATGTATATTATGTTTGTCATTATAAAAATACTAACCTGCATATGATAACAGGGCCGCACTCTACTTGGCAGAGCTGTACCGAAAACAAGATATGATCAAAGAGGCTTTTACCATCTACACAAAACTTGAGCAAACACATACCTCGGATACCGCCATAGGATGGCTTGCAAGATTGGAGAAGATCAAATTCATTATTTATAAACTAAACCCGTCCCCGATGGAGCACAAGTTGACCTATGATGCTTTATGCAACATGTCACGGGTTAAGGATAAAATTAGAGCAGAGGCAATGGAAATCATTGGTATGTCTAACATCAATAATAATAATAATAATAATAGAAATACGATGAAAAAAAAAAGGTGTTTTAATAATAATACTAAAATGAAAGAGAAACTAATTAATAATTTATTAAAGGATATTGTAATGAACAAGGGGTTGGCACAGAAAAAAACTTGGATAAAGCGATCGATTGGTATAAAAAGTGCATCTCCAACTCCAACTTGTATGAATTACACTCGATACGCTCCACATGTAAATTAATCACCATCTGTATGGACACAAAGCAATACAATCAAGCATATACATATATTCATGGTTTGAAACCCATCTTGTATGATTTAAGTCGACTATCAGACGAAGCATTTCAACAGGCACGTAGAGTGCGTTATTTTTTAGGTAAAGTTTTAAAATAACAATTTATATATATGCAACATCATTTTCTCCAACACCATCATTCTTAGGATACCTGTTATTCCATGGTTTGGGTACACATAAGCAAGTTCAAGAGGGTTTAGCTTATCTAAAAACGGCATCCGAGCAGGGCGAAGGCGACGCATCCTTTGAGCTTGGTGTTTACTACCAAACCATAGAAAACGAAGATGCCATCTTAGAATTCTATCATGGTGTCATGGCCGATCATCCGGGCTGTATTCGTGAATGGGCACTCTCGCTCTTATCCGAAAACGACTATTGTATGCTGGATCATGATACATGGAGTAAAGGAGCGGATGTACTAAACTGGTTGGAGAAGGCAGTCACCCTGGGAGATGTAGAGTCACTTTATCAAATTGCAAGCCTCTATGAAACAGGATTTAAATCTGTATTTACAGGAAACACAAAGGACATGACCAAAGCAATGGAGTATTACTTGAAGGGGGCAATGGAGGGACATCCACTTTGTATGCTAAAGGCGGCAGAATGGCTAGGCGGTTCCAATCAGCATCGAGAGTCCATTGAATGGCTTCATAAGGCTGCCGCCATGGACTCGTTAAAGGCACATGTCATGTTGCTCTCATATGATCTTCAAGGATTGTCTGGTGGTGTGAAGGGTTTGGAAGACGTTTACTTTAGGAAGCTTGAAGTTCTTGTTCAAGATGACAATATCAAATCAGAACCTGCCTTTTTAACTGATAAACGATCTCAAGACAACAAGACAACATCAGATAATGAAGGCCTAGGCCTTGGGTGGTATCTTGTTGGACAATGTCATGAGCTTGGTAAAGGCACTTGTGTCAGCATCGAAATAGCAAAAGAATGCTATAAAAAAGCGGTATCCACTTCGTCACATATCAATGCCATGTGGAGACTCGGTGTGTTGTATAGCCTTGAAGAAAACGACGAAGAGGCGCTCTTTTGGTTCTGCAAAGCATCCGAACTTGGAAGCCATAGCCAATCACTTTATCAGCTCGGTCTCTGTCACCTATATGGAAAAATTGGGCTGGAAGCAAACCCTGCTGTTGCCAAAAAGTACTTTACTAAAGCAGCCGATCAAGGACACCCACAAGCCACGTTTGAGCTGGCAAGGATTTTATGGAGCCAATCCCAGCATGAATTACTGATTGCCTACCAAATGTATCAGTCGGCTGCCGATGCCAAGGTGCCAGAGGCGCTTAGGGAGCTCGGGTACCTCTCTCATACAGGTTTTTCGTTTCGTGGGATTCATATTGTGAAGCAAGACTATAAACGTGCGTTTGGTTATTTCTGTGAAGCTGCCCAGTTTGGAGATCCAACTGCAGCACTGATGGTGGGAAACTATTTTGAAGAGGGTTATCTGGGTGATGTTGGTCAGGATTGGGATAGGGCCCTGCAGTGGTATGAATCCGCCTATCGTTTGAATTGTGGTAGTTTGGCAGAACTGGCCATAGGAAAGCTAAAACACACCATAGCAGACACCATGGTCGACCAGAAGCAAGCAGAGGATTTACGAGAAGAAGCCTTTGTTTGGTTTGAAAGCGCGGCCGATGACCCATTAGACCGAGGTCAAAGAGCAACTGCCAGAGTGATGGTAGCCCTGTACCATTTAAATGGCTGGGGAAGAAAGAGCCAGGATCGTGAATTGGGGTTCCAGCTTTTACTTGAAATTGCCAAATCTGAAGAAAGCGAGGCCTTCATCCCTTTAGCCAAGTGCTATGAGCTCGGTATTGGCACTCAACGTAACATGATGATGGCTGCAGATTATTGGGAAATGGCAGCGGATATGGATGACCCCGAAGCACTTGTACGAATGGGTCAGATTTACGAGCATGGGTTAACAGAAGAGGTGAATCAGGCAGTTGCAAACGAATACTATGTACGGGCGAGCCAAGTAGGCAACGTTTTACCGAATCCAGACCAAGTTTCTATGCATTCGTCATCATCATCGTCGTCATCATCGTCACTCTTTTCTTTGCAGACGCCTATAAGCTCCATCAACTAATATTTCCTTTTTTTTTCTTTCTTTTATATATTATTATATTATTATAAACCTATTATTATCGTTTATATGTTTCATTATTAATTATTCCGGATTTTCTTATGCATTTTTCAAGACAATAAATCGAGCATTTTTTTAACTCTCTCTCTCTCTCTCTCTCTTCTTATTATTAAACGCTTTTTTCTGTCATGACAAAAAATCAAAACGAACCCTATTATTCATTTACTTCGGCGCCAAGTGGCACATCGAACTTGAATACAAATAATGGACTTCCCTCTTACGAAGAGGCGATTTTGCCTTTATCAGACACCCAGCCGTTGCCCCCATCTACTCGACCAAATTTAGAAGGCTATGTGCTAGATCCATCTACATTAAATCTCGCACCTAATAATGCCAATCATTCAAATAAGCCATCTGCCCCTTCCATAGAACACCAAGAGCATTTTCAAGGAAGACCGCCGCCACCAAACTATTCAGTCTATCGAGCAAAATTCAAGACTACCGAAAGTGGTGTCATATCGAGAGACAAGCACATTAATCGGGACAGTGAAGCATTGCTTCAGTTCTTATATCAGCAAAACACGCCCCCAAAAATGGCTGTCAGGATAAGAGGCAAGTTTTAATAAATCATCATGAAGCTCTTGTGTTACTAAAAATATATATTCGACAGGTTATCGTGAGGAAACGGTTTGGGTATCAAGACCAAGCCGAGACGATGATGGGAACTCTACTCAAGAGCGTGAGCCCGAAACAAGAGTGGTGGACGACTTCGAATTTGAGATTGATGCCAGCCAGTATATTTCACCAGTGTGTCAAGGTATTTACCTGTTGCCTGATCCAAAGACAGGTCAGGTCAAGACTTTGCGTGAATTATGCAGCGAGTATGTTCATGCACAGACTGATTTAAAGGAACTGACGTTGAAAAAAGAAATACATTGGAACTATGCAGAGCTTACTAGAGGTAATTGTAATAAAAGAATAGAGAGAAATCGTACATACATACTTAATGACCCATTATCGCTTATACACAGCACTTACATCAGTGATACGACATAATGGATATTACGAAAACATTTCAATATCATACGATTTGAAGAACGAAGAGATCATTGTAAAAGCAGACAGCAGTCTATCTCGTTGGTCGGATGATAAGGTCGTCCGTTTTCTATGTTTTATCACTTGTCTTTGGATCATTGCCGCACCGTTGCTCTGGATGTTTAAAAAGAGATTTGGCGATTCTGTTTTGAAAAGTGTTTGGAGTATGACGATATCGGAACAGGATTGGTATCAACAAAATGTGAATGAGATTATACAAAAATCAAAGGCACGGTCTGGACTACTGCCAAACTCTTTTGTTGGTTATGCCAATTAGATGTTTGGTTGACTTGACACTTGTCACACACATATCAAAAGAAGACATCACTACGTAAAATCCATATCCTAATATGCATATTTAGATGTTTTAATTCACTTTATTCTAGCTTTTATTTCAATAAATTGATAATAATTTATACAAGATCAAATAGACCTTGTAACCTGGCATAACGATAAACTCGGCCATAAACTCAGCCAATGAGAAGCTCGAGACCGAGCAAATTTAATTTCAAAAATAAAGTCTACGTCACTCCTCCAAGTATATTTTTTGTTGCGGCACCCCTGATGCGTCGATTTTTTGACTATTCTCCAGGATTGAGTTTATATTGTTAATAAATAAAAAATAATCATTTTTTTGTTTTTTCTTTTCCTCAATCAATAACCAACAATGCTTAGAAACGTTGCTCGTATTGCCCGTCCTTTGGCTGCTCGTAGCTTGGCCCCTGCTGTAAGATATTTAACCTTGTTGACGATCGCTGTTAATAGCTTGTGCCTGAGGAAAAGGGGGTTGAATAAACTGTCAGTTTACATTATGGAAAAAGGATTATTAAAAATAAAACAACCAGCTTTACAACGCTTCCTCCCCCCTTTTTCCTCAAATCAATCTAATTCAGCAACAACAACAACATCAACAACTTGATATGTTAATAAATAATTAAACTTGTTTCAATAGGCCCGTCTTAACCTTGGTGCTGTTGCTACTGCTGCTCGTGCTTACGCTTCCGCTAAGCCCAGCACCTCCGAAGTCTCCTCTATCCTTGAACAGCGCATCCTCGGTGCCAACTCTGAAGTCGACCTTCAGGAAACCGGCCGTGTCTTGTCCATTGGTGACGGTATTGCCCGTGTCTATGGCTTGAAGAACGTCCAGGCTGAAGAGATGGTTGAGTTCTCCAGCGGTCTCAAGGTAATTCATTCATTCATTCATTAATATAAATACAAGAGCGAAATAACCAATTTGTGTGTGTGTGTGTGTGTGTAAATGAATGTAGGGTATGGCCCTTAACTTGGAAGCTGACAACGTCGGTATTGTCGTTTTCGGTAACGATCG
>VCJI01000679.1:12206-22675 GCA_024139395.1 Backusella morwellensis | reverse complement strand
CCAATCCTGTCCTAAACGGATGGCTGCGGGCTCTGTACTATGAATATTTGCTGAATTCTTTGAAAAACGCAGATTGCAAACCATCTTTTCAACCAGCTTTTCGGACAAGGTATTATTATAATAGCTGGGCATAAATGATAAATTCAAGGTCTTCAGTGTGAGTGTTTTTTTTTTGTAGGCATTTCAAAGCACCCGAGTCAGTTGAATTCCAATCTTTATAAAAAAAAGATCGAGCCACAAGAGGTGGAAGCAATTCAAAAAAATGAACTCGAAGGGCCAAAAAGCCGTGTTTATGGTCGACTACCAACAAGTCTGCTTTGAAGGTAAGAAAAAAAAATAAGCCTTGTTTTCAATAAATCACTCAACTCAACCCTTTTTTTTTTTTCTCATTGCTAGGTTGCACACAACGATCTAGTGTTTATTCTTAACTGGTTTCTCTTGGATGCAGAATGAAACCAAGCTTATGCCAAGGTTAACCTCAAAGGTCTGCTCGAACCTACCCCAATAAACCACCTGATAAACACACGCGGTTTAAACGCTTTGGCGCTACCTCGAAACTCGCGGGTGCTGCACATTTCGATGGAGTATGAACAAGGGGGGAGCATATACGAACTTTAAAAGAATGCGATGACTGGCCATCAGAGGGATATCTTGAGTACAGTGATAGATGCTATTCGGAAGTTGATTGTTATAAAACACAAATGTATAATGGCTATATTCCCACATAGATGACTTTGGCCAGCTATGCTGCCTGTCTTAATTACCTTTATATTGTGTATATATCACAAATGCATGCATTGATAGTATTCGTGTAGACGCATGCATGTTTAATAAACTTTTTATTTTCTTATAATGACATTATTTGACTTATTTTATGAAAGAATTACAAATCTCTATAAACACTTAATTTGTATTCATTTTGGATAATGCATGCTTAATGGTATTTCTAGGGTTAACTTTGATGAGACCGACATGTTCTTTTTTCAACTTTTGTATGACTTCCTCTTGTTCAGTAAGCAACTCCTATAATTCAACTATCAGATATCATACATGATGGCATGCATTTTAATAATAATAATAAAACTTACGTTTAACTTCATAAGAAGCTCCACAACCTTTACCCAATACATGCTGTCCTCCTAGTCTCGCGGAATCAAAGCTGATCTTTGTTCGATGAATACCCATTTATTACCTTCCACTCTTTTTGTTGATAATAAAGTGATGGTATTATTGATAGCTTGGATTGCAAGGACCTTAGGAGCACCAAATGTGATCCAGGATGGTGATTGGTATCGTTCCATTTCATTCTTCAAGCATCTGCTTGTAGCCTCCATCAACTTGAGAGTATTCTCTTCAGTATGCTCCCCATCCGTTTCTCTGTGTTTTTAAAAATTAGTATTTTATCTTAACTGATTACTTTTAATTTATTCTTGCTTACCCTGATCACTCCATAATCAATCGTTCTATTTTATCTTTTGTGCTGTATCCAATACCATCCATCGTTTTTTTTTCCGTCATCCAAGCAAATGGCCAATTGCTTGCTTGCTTCTAAACCCTTCTAACACCTGTTGTGATTCACAAAAATGGATTAGAAACTAAATATAGTCCGTGTTATACTTGTTCTTTTACTTACCACATGAAAGAAAGGTTTTTGTAAACCGCACTAAAGTATTTGAATACTGGAATTATATACTCGCAGTATGGTGTTCGTTCGTTGGTGGTAGTGTAGTAGCTTGGCTTTTCACAATTGGCGTGGTAGTCATTGATGATATACTTAAAAAGCCTAATTGATTTTTGATCGCTTACTGAATGGGTTTGATCGAACCTATAGGTATCCACTGTTTGTAGCATATCGTTGTATTCTCCATTGACCACTTTTTCAAGCAAACTTTTCACCTTTGGCAAACGTTCGAGGCATTGATTCGAGTCTTGTTCATCCATGTTTTTATTGTATTCATTTACAATAAGATTTGATGAAGGTGTTGATGGCGTGTCAGCGATTACTACTTCGAAAACATCCTTTAGCTGAGAAGCATCATTTTTGGTAATCCTTGGTTTATTGATAGTCAGCAATTGTCCTGTAAGCGGTTTAAACAACGTAAAAGACTTTCTTGTTTTTTTGACTAAAACTTCATCTTTATTGAATAGATAAGTGATCATATAATTAGTAAATACACTATATTACATTCACATACGTCTACTTAAAACTTACCAGGCTTATTTACAGCTTTTCTTTTTCTCTAAATAAGGAAATTGATGAATATTAAAAGAAGTTGTCTTAATTAACCATACGCTTACTGCCTGTGTTATATTATTGGTTTGGCTAATACTGCCAAAGTTGTTGATTAAATCTGCGACTTTTGTTGAAGAAGATGAACTTGGTGTTTCCGTAGACACTTGCGTTAAAGGTGCTCTTGATGATGTTGATGATGTTGATGCTGTAGCCTGACTTACTGTTTTCATGATCTGATAAAATACATATTTTTATTAGTATATTATTCTTAATCAGAGAGAATCGTTTTTCATACCGTAAGTTGTTGCAACAATGCTTCACAGCGTTTTTTTAGTCCTTTGCGTGTTTTCATACACTTTCGTAACGACTTTTCAGTCATATCATATATATCGTTAACGGGAACGTTTTGCTTGATATAGTATAGTAGAGCATCTCCAAGATTCCACTTTTTGGTTTCTGTACGATCAAAATAAGAGTGCTCAATATTGTTTTCGTCCCTCTCAATACTTTCTTCCACGCATCTTTGTTCTTGATTTTCGATAGGCATGATAAGATAAGTGGTTTAATTGTCAAGATGATAAGATCAGTGGTATAGTTTTCAAGAGGATAGGATCAGTGGTTTAGTTTTCAAGAGAATAAGATCAGTGATTTGGTTTTCGAGAGGATAAGATCAGTGATTTAGTTCTCAAGAGGATAAGATCAGTGGTTTAGTTTTTAAAAGGAAGAGTTTGTGTTTTTTTCTAAAGCGTGGGTCAAAGCGCGGGTCAAAGCGCGAAAAATTACGTCACGTGTTTTTAGCGCGAAAAGGCTCTGTACCCACACCAGTGGTCAGGAGATATTTAGACTTTTTGAAAAGCAAAGTTTCAATGCTCCAAGGGGCATCAAAATTTTGCTGTATTTTCGCATATGAAAATGCAATAAACCTATGTTTTTACTTATTTTTTTCAGAATTTTAAGACATTTTATTCATAATATAGTTTATAATATTTTACTAATTAAGGCCATGTGGATTGGGTCTTTTTCATATAGATTGTTTCGTAATAGTTGATACATAGTGTCTATTGTTACTTCTTGAGCAAGGTAGGCCCAAGTTCCTTCCTTCGCATTCCTCCTGTAGACATATTCCACATTTATTTACGCAATATTGCACACCTCCTCTACGTTTGTAACTTTCATTATCACCGCAAAGTTGGCAATTTTTCTTTCTTTTTCTCTTTCCTAGACTGGATTGGCTTGAATTTGGCTCACCAGTGCTGTTATCAGAACAGGGACGAGGAGCAAGTAGTCGTTCTTTGGATTTTTTTAATTTACGCTGCTGTAGAAAGTTATGATGTATATTATTTATAGTAGGCGCTGGAGCTGGTAAGGCAGATATAGAAGAGTTGAATCGTGACTCTGACTGAGTCATATCCCGCACAAGAGTAGAATTGTCAATGTTCTTCGAAACAGTTGTAAAGTATTTTTTGCGATCTTGTACTACATTATAGTACCGCTCCAGAAGTTTCTTTGTCTTATAATAGATCTTATTTCCTTGGCTGCAATATTTTGACCATTCTGTAGCAAATTCAACAAAGTTTGGTGGTCGTTTTTTTTCTGTTCCCGATTACCATCGGTACTACCACTTGTTGGATCTGATCGTTGAGTGTGGGTACTATCACCATATTTTTATTTATATATTTTGTCATGTAATTCTTTTATTCATCAGTATGAACAGCAATTACAGCGTGAGCAGTTCCTTGGCATTGGGATAAAAACTTATACATGAATTCCTTCGATGAATAACCTATTTCTGGAATTTTCACGATTGGAAAAACAGCATGATAAATTAATACATCTTTTCTTAATGTTTGCGCACCTGATAAAGTTGTTTTATCAATTTCTTCCATTTTTAACTGTCGGATTTCTGAGAGTGGAAGTTCAGTAATGCCAAAAATTTCTGTGGTTCGACTGAAATGACGTAAATTACCAAAAATTTTTACAGGAATAAGTTTTAAGAGGAGGGTGTCCTACTTCGGTTCTTATGGAATCGATGAATTGAGATAACCATGGGCTATAATGATCTTTATACACTACACCAAATCTATTCTTAGACCCAACATCAAGATTATGATACAATCTATAACCAGCAAGCACCATATCAGCTAATCGGGATCGGCGTTGAAGGAAGCAAATTTGCGAATAATATTCATATGTACAGCACCCTCGACAGAACCTGTTCCTCTACTGCATCTGTACCACACTAGTCCATTCTTGTCATAACCTTTCTCTGTGTAAAGTACTGGACCATCAACAACATCAGATACATGGCTTAATTTGACTGCATTAATAATGTTCTTTGCATTGTCCCATGCTACTTGATCAAATAAGGGTAGGCCAGAGTTCTCACATTTTATGTTTCCATATGTTTGGAATAACACTTCTAAGACAGGAGCAAGTTCATTAGGTGAAGGAACATCTCGCTTCACTCGTTCAAGTATAAAATCCGGATTCTTCAGCTCACAGCTACGCCAATCAGACTCAATGGATACCTAGTGCTCTTCAACCTTTTGTTTATGAACGAGATCAACAACAAACAGTGCATCTCTAAATCGTCTCATAAAGACCTTCGCCATACCATGTCTCATCGAAATTTTTATCATATCCATAATGTGAAAGGCGTCCTTAAGAACGCGAGAAAGGACAGGTTTGTCTTCTGATCTTGCATTATTCGATGATGAGTTGGTATTCGAGCTGCTATTAGTCCGTGCTGAATTTTACAATACAAATCGTAGCCGCTTTCTTGTGGTCGTCAAAAGATTCTTTTTATTGACAACATTAAAGAACACGCCCTCCTCTGATGACTGAGTAGTGTTGAACATCACCCAAAGTCACTTGATCGGATGATCTACGGGCATCAACAAATTGGTAGTCATTTAATAAAAGACCGGGCATGATAACTTGCTCAATCTTTATAACAGCCACTGTTCTTTGGTCGCTTTACTTTATCATCTTATTGCTGATGCCAAGAGGCTTTTGAATTTATACTTATTACAACACCTTATTCATGTATGATATTTATGAATTTCGATAAATGGATAGAGCCTCTTGCTCATTGTCCATTAAAATATTCACTTGCTTTAACGAATATCAAACGCAGCTTGGATCCATCTATCTATCCATCTTAATATGTGAAAGACAAGTTGGATATGAAACTACACTCCGTTCTGTTCTGTTCGGTTGTGATCTGATTTTCAATTTTTTGCTGGATTTTCAACTTTTAAAAAAAATAAAAAAAAAAAAGATCAAGAGAGACGTGTTTTTCTATTGTGTTTTTATTGTTTGCAACCATGAGTGAACAAGGTATGTTATTGCGTAATAATACCGTTCATGCTAATAACAATAATAATGATAGATGCTGAAAAGGAAAAGCAAATAAAAGAAAACTATGAACAATGGAAGAAGACGGCACCCATTCTATACGACATGGTCATCACACATGCACTTACATGGCCTTCCTTCACCTGTCAATGGCTACCAACAAGACAAGGGTAAGGCGGCAGAGAGGGAGTGCATTTGATTTATACTGACAGTGATATATACCTGATTAGCGATGCTGAGTTTGTCAGTCAAGAGTTGTTGATTGGTACTCACACGAGCGATGAAGAAGACAACTTTATCCAGTTTCTAAATATCGATTTACCTGTAAAAGGACAAGATACGCCAGCAGGTAAGGGGGGTTAGGTATGAAAGGGAAGCCAAATAACTAAAAAAGTGGATAAATATAGAGCAAAAAACCAAAATGTACATTACACAAAAACTCTATCATCCTGGAGAAGTGAATCGAGCACGCTATCAGCCTAATCAACCCAATATCATTGCAACGAAGCAAAGAGACGGCGATGTCTTGATTTACGATCGCACAAAGAGCGATCCATTGTTGACATTAAAGGGACACACAATGGAGGGGTAAGGGATTGAAATAGAATTGGGGAGAGAGAGGTCATAACCGTGATTCTTAGCTATGGACTTGCTTGGAATCCACATCAGTCGAAAACAAATCATATTCTGAGTGCTGGGTTTGATAATGTCATTTGTCATTGGTAATAATAAGACAGAAAATGATAGAAAATCTTGCATATTTTTTAATATAAATAACTTCAGGGATATTCAATCATCAACAGTGAATGATAAGCATTTGCAACCTTATCAAAGATACCAAGGTCACACAGCTGCTGTTGAGGTAAAATAAGCTTTATTATTATTATAAGTTTCCATTCCTACTCATCCGATTGGCTTATGTTAGGATGTAAGTTGGAATGCTATCAACGACGCCGTGTTTGCTTCTGTGGGAGACGATAGCAAGCTCATGATGTAAGTGGTTGTTTTACTGCTGTAATAATAGGGTGTTAACTTTATATAGTTGGGATGGCCGTGAGCCCTCTAAACCCGTATATAAAGTAAAGGCACATGAAGGTGAAGCCAACTCTGTTGCCTTCCATCCTACACAGGGCTGGATGGTTGCAACAGGTGGTGCAGATGGTGTAAGTTGATCTATTGTGTGTGTATGTGTATGTGTCAGTGTTTTTTAATATATAATATAGACAGTAGGACTATTTGATATTCGTAAGATTAGTCAAAAATTACATGCAATGGAGCTTGGAGAGGGCGAGATCACGCAGGTTGCCTGGAGTCCCCATGACGATCCTATTCTAGCATCCGCATCAGCTGGTACAGATAATCGCATCGTTATTTGGGATCTTCGACATATTGGCGAAGAACAAACTCAAGAGGATGCAGAAGACGGTCCACCTGAAGTTATGGTAACGATCTATATATAATAATAATAATAATAATAATAATATGCTATTTAGATGTATAAAACTCACTATTATTATTATTATTACAGTTTGTTCACAGTGGTCATACAAGCAGAATTTCTGATTTTAGTTGGAACCCAATTGATCCATGGGTTCTAGCAAGCACAGCTGATAATAATGTAGTTCAAGTCTGGCAAATGGTAAAAAAACAAGAAGAAAAAAAGAATATGATTGGTTCTAAATTCAAGTCTTTTAGTCAAAAAACATCTATGCAAATACAGACTTTTTAGAAGTAGCGACGTCTCAATTAGAATAAAAGATAAGAACTCGGAAATGGTTTGTTGATGCACGTGGATTAGCTTTTTTGTTGATAAAAAGTCATTTTATCAATAACAAATAATAAACCAATTAAATTGTATTATTTCTTACTTTTCTCAGGGGCACACACACACACAGACAAATTGCCATTCTTATAAAATGTTGTCTTTTTTGTTGCTTTCTTTCTTTTCTTCTTCTCTTTACTTGTAGTGTATTCTCTTTTTTCTGCTTATTCTTTTTACTACTTCTCGCTCTTTCCTGTGCGCTCTTTTCTTAAATAGTAATCATGAATACAAATTGGTGTACATACTGTGATAGTGCCATCACTCACATGTCTGTGAGTAGTAGATTGACTCAAGAATATATATAATAAATGCTAATAGTGAATGTATAGGACTCATTATATTGTTCAGAAAGCTGTTTAAGATCAGATGCATTAAGTCACCACCCGTTACTAGGATACGATTATGCAGAGTTAAAAGATTTTCCACGATCGTCATGTCTGACAGAGGAACCAGCATCTCCTCCTATTCCCTTCAAGCAAAAGAAAGACAGCGACTCCATCACATCATCATCTGTTTCATCATTTGAAAGTTTATCTTCGTTTTACCAGGCACTTAAATCGAAAAAAGAGTTGATTTAAATATCCTCCTTTTTCTTGTATAAAGAATCATCTATTTATTTATATATATTTTGCATTTGTCTTTTTCATAATAATAATAAAAATAAAAATAAAAACCTAATAAACATTACAGACACAATTTTTTATTTTATTAAAATATTTATAGATATATAACACAAGAAGATGAGGGAATGGTATGGTAAAGGACTATTTTTGTCGATGCTGTTGCTGTTGACCTTCAGCCAACAAGAAATCATGCGAAAGACCCGATTCAAACATATTTGTAGTGGTCTGATCCAAGGTGGGCTGAGAAGGCTTCCTTCGAAAATCCAAATAGTCTGGTCTCTTTTGGTTAAAACAGTTTTGCCAGGTATGCATCACGTTGAGATTAGGCAATTGGATATACATATCGTATAGACCTTGTCCATGGATTTTTAATACATAATCTTCTAAATTGGCAGAATAGATGGTTGCCTGTGTATAGGACATGACGGTTCCTTTCTTTGCATATTTCTAATATATAGGTTAGTGGGGGTGATGCAGTAGAGAGAAAAGTGATCTTACCGAAAAATGAGAGAAATAACTCAACCAAGGAAACACCATCAGATGCTGCATTTCCCACTGTGACAAAAAAGGAAAATAACGAAAGACCTTTCGGATAGGCATCTCACCTTCATGTACCTCAATAAAGTTTGTATTTCCCGTTGCGACTGCATGACTTGAGCTTCTGGGGCTACCGTCGTTAATCACGGGTCCATCAGAGGCGAGTATTTGTTCCAAACTCAACAACTCTGTACCATTGTTCTCGGTATGAAACGTCGATTGTCGGTGCTGTGTTGTCGTTGTCGCTTTTAAAAATGAAAAGATGCTATGTCGCACCGACGATCTCTTTTCTTCGGCTGCATCGTTGCGCTTGACTTTATAAAATACCTGAAGTTTAGGTAAAAAGAGAATCAAAAGTGAAAAGGTGGTTGCCCAGAGGATTGATATCACATCAATATAATACTTGGTATAGAAATCCGCTAATGGGTTGACTGTAACTGCAAAGCCCACCAAAGCTGAAAATAAAATATTGCTATTTTTTTTTTTATACAATAAAAAAAGGGGAGGTGGGGGTTAGTTTATATCAAGCATACAGTGTATATTAAGAAAGAAAAAACTTACTATACAGAGAGACCCATTTGTTTACATTCACTATATCTATTGTACTGTCTACCTGCAAATCTTGTTTTATAAGCCAAAAAAGTGGCAAATAATAATAGACTGGCTCCATAAATGGTATTTAACACCAAAAAGATGGTTTTGTTGGTACTATCCTTGGAGGTACAAGACCAATAATGTGTGGAGAAGGTCACATCAAATTTGGTAGGTACAGGTTTTGAAACAACCAAACTTACAACCATAATAATCTAGATACATATTATCATCAGTCTTTTTTTAATACTCTCTTCCCTCCCTTTTTTTTTTGTTGTTGTATACCATTTGTACGCCGATAATACATGCGACTGTACGTATCAGGTGAGCATCTGTAATGACATTACGTGTAATAAAAATATTGTTAAAGATACGATATATTCTATAATTTTTGGCAATCATGTTCCTAGAAATAACCATATTAGCTCATTTTCATATTTAATTTATATAAGTGATATACCCTAGTACAAGCATAAACCCTAAACTAATTGTAATTGGTTGGACATAACAACTCACTTGGCTAGGTATGCCGATCATCATGGCTGCAGCAACATATGCCAAGATAAATCCCACCAATTCTAAACAGCAAAATAATGGACTAAACAGAAAAAGTTATTTTTAGGTCGTTATTTAAAAATATAAATACAATTACCTGCTTGCTTTAAACACTTCATGTTTACGATTCATCAAGACAATAACAAAACAAAATATGGAAAATAAAATGCCTGCTGAGGAAAGAGCCAAGATGGCATGAGAAATAGGAGAAGTAATATCTGGGTTTAATGGTAGACTTGGTGGCGAATCAGATGGGGGCTTTTAATAATAAAAGTGGATTTAATATAAGGAGTAGTTGTAATATATTTTCACTTTCTTACCTGACTTGTACCATCAAAAAACATGGGTGAGGCAATCATATTAAGATCACCACCTGTGCTTTTTCCTACAATTGTCTTTATAGCATGTTGTATATTATAAACTAAATAATTGCTATATGAGGGGAGAGGTTAATTGCTTTCAAGATTATATATATCTACATGAATCCATCCCATACCCTGTTGTTAAATCACCATTGGAATCATAAATCATGGGTCCTTCAGGGCCAACATAACCCACATTAAAGGCACTCGGTAACATGTCGTCGCCCAAGTCACCTGATGAGAGCTTTATCAATTGGTCGGTTTGGTTTTGACTTTTTGTGATGAGTTTTCCAAAGCCTTCTGCCATCACCATCATACAAGAATAGGCAAGCCTGTATAACAATTAGCTTTTTTTTTGATGAAATGAGTTGTTCTTATTACCCTTCAAA
>VCJI01000676.1:5879-19724 GCA_024139395.1 Backusella morwellensis | reverse complement strand
CCTTGAACATGATGGGACATCAAGCCTCTGGCGTAACCCATAGCTTGCCCCGTAGAGGTGTCTTCTGTAGTGCTACTTCTTATCATCACCTTGGATACGTTTAATACTCAAGGTAACTGTATAAATGGAACTAGTTGTTTTACTAATTCAAGGTGTCGAGTTTTATCTTTTTTAGTTATTTTCCTTTGGTCTTTCCTGAGGCAAGAATTCATGGTTTGGAATATTTTCTATCCTTCCTCGGGTAACTGACAAACATTGTAAAGCATTTGAGGGTCTAGCTATCGATCAATCTACTGCCTATCATCATATTATTGACAAATTTTCGTTTACACTTACTCCTACCCAGGCAAAGGTAGCGAA
Source organism: Backusella morwellensis (assembly GCA_024139395.1). Lineage (NCBI taxonomy): Eukaryota > Fungi > Mucoromycota > Mucoromycetes > Mucorales > Backusellaceae > Backusella > Backusella morwellensis. The sequence goes on along the minus strand of VCJI01000676.1, from coordinate 19,364 downwards.
GAGAATTCTTATTTTAACAAAAATCATAAACCAATGCGATCACGTGTATCCAGCAAATAATTCAAGCATGGTTATGCAAATCCTTCTATCTTTTATGTATATATTTTTGTCTCTCTCTCTCTCTCTCTCCCACCCAAAAAAAAACTCAGTAAACTCAATAAATGGTATACCTTCAAGCAGAGCAAAATAATTTTTTTTGAATAATGGCTCTTTATTTTATAAGATCGTGTATATTATTAATAAACCATCTGGAAGAAATATTCTATTATCACTTTATCTATACTCATGAACTCCTGATCAAAAAAAGAGTATAGCGTTCCTCGTGCGCCAACTACATTTTAATTGGATGAGGCGGACATGCTTCGGATACAAAAAAAAAAAAAGAAGAGAAAGAAATAGCACAATGAACAGATATGAAGTAGAATACAATAGCCATTACAGTCCTTGGTTGATACAACACATCGATTTTTTACGCAACCAATTGAAAATATCGAGCGATAATAACACTTCTCAGTTAGCTATTGATGTCAATGCCATGAAGTACTGCGAATCAAAAGAGGTTTTTGGTATATGCACATTGCCGGCTACCCGAATGTCAAAACTGAAGATCCAACCAATAGGAGATACTTCGAGTGTGGATAACGACATAATGATTCCCAAGCTACAATAAACGGTATTTCTTGAGTTGGACTCGACGTTAAGAGCAAAAAAACAACAGATACAGTTTTGTTGCTAAAAAACAAAGACACAAGACGCAATCGTTGTTATTCATACAAAAGAAGAAATGGTTTTATTTAAAAGAATCTATGAAAAAATATGTCCAGATAGCAAGCCTAGGCCCAATTTTGAAAATTTTACTATTGAATGGAACACCTATGCAGATGGAGAAAACTTCTTCTATAAGACGCCGGAGCACATCGAAAAATACTAAAATAAATGGAAAGACCAGAATATCGCTAAAAAAAAACTCGTGACATTCATCTTAGAGTTATCGAGTCTATGGAAAACGAAATTAGTAGCAGTCAACCTTCACAATCATTCCCGCCTGCTCGTGCACCAGGATTGCCGGAAATCAACGATGTCCTACGTGCCCATTTTCTATCAATCAATAATCCACTATTATGATCATATTAAGTATGAAATTGGGGGCACTCCAATCTACCATTATTATTGTTACTATTATTTGAAGTGAACAAAAAAAATATGGCAAGTACATAGTGAGTAACAAAAACCACGATCCTCCTCGACAGAAATAAAATATCTTTAAAAAAATTTGGACTTGGAAATTACATTGACATCACTTTAATTCCATCTGTTTTGTTATGGAAAGTGTATGTAACGATATTCAATACAGCTGTTGTTGTGGAGTATCAATGTCGGAACGAACGAGACGTATCAGGTCGTACCGAAAGTTTTGTTCCCAAACACACAATTTTTTTAAAAAGCTATAACTTCATCAAAAATAAACATTATTACTTGAAATAAGAACCATTCGATTCTACACATTTTTATCATTGGACTGGTAATTTATGAATACCCTTACGATAAAAATCTGGGGTACGACGCTTAACGTAAGCTCCAAAGCGTAATTTGACCTGTCTATCGCTTATGTACTTTTTTTTTTTCTAAAAAATAACTAAGTAAAAAAAACAAATGGTAGCCTGTAGGAGAAAGATCGGGTGAGCATGGTGGTTGAGCTAAAATCTCGTAGCCTAAATCCTCAATAGCCTGTTTGGTGATTTCTGCGGTGTGCGGTTTTGCATTATCATGAAGCAAGATTGGGCCACCTCTGTGTACCAATGAAGGCTGTTTGATGCAAAGTTTGGCATGCATCATACGTAGCTCCTCGATGTACTTTTTTTTCATTCATAGTTTCCCCTGGTTTTAAAAAGCTAAAGTGAATAATACCCTTTGATGTCTACCAGACTGTAACCATGTTTTTTTTTGACATGGCGCCCTAGTCTGGGCCTATACGCCCCACTTTGACCTTCATCGACCCAAGAACTTCCATTTCCTGCCTTAGTATTGTCGTGTAGAAGCCATTTCTCGTCGCAGGTAATAAGTTTGTCGAGAATTGGTTTAGTTTCAAGCCTTTGAAGTAACTGTTCTGAGACCTGTACTCGGCGGAGTTTTTGATTTTTAGACAAATTATAAGGATCCAGTTGATCCCTTTTTTTTTGATGCGTTTGAGCGGTCTGGTGATTGATGAAGTGCCTATTTTAAGTCGTTGGGCATAATCCACAGTAGTTTGACGAGGATTGGCCTCTACTATATGCTTCAATTGGGCATCATTAATCACTGATGGGCATCCAGACTGTGACTTCTCCCCAAGCGAAATGTTACCCTTTTCAAATTCGTTAAACTGATAGCAAACAGTCTGTCTAGTAGTTGTAACCTCGTAATAAATATTATTGAGAATTTCGACTGCCTTAGGTGCGTTGTTGCCGCGATTATATTCATGCTACATGAGAATACGCAACGTCTTTCTGTCCATATGTAGTAATTGGTCAATAAAATCACGAAAACTGACAGTAGAAAAGAAAAAACAAAGTACAGATTTGTAAACATTATAGATGGGCTCGGTTTCATTCTCGAATATCAATCGTTTGCACTTTTCTCCGCGTTTCAAGCTACCATTAGCTTTTTCAGTCAACATGTCAACGTAGGCATTGAATGACTTGTATGATGATTTAAGCCGAACCTCGAGAGTGTCAAAAAGATAACCTTTATCAAGAAGATTGTACCACTGACGACATACCAACATACATTCCAGTTTTTGATCCAAGTGAAGATGCTGGAAGATTATGATAAGAATTTCTGGTGGAAATTGGTTCATCTCTTGTTCAATAAAAATATCAAACAAAAAAAAAAAATTGAGAAAAAGAGAGAGAAAAAAGAAGATAGCAAAGTTAATGTTATTGAATATGTCGCAGTTTTGATTCAGCTATTTACCAATAATAGTAATCACAGATCAAGTGTGTCTTTAAGATGAGGACCCCTTGTTTCTATTTTTGTTGCTAGTAACAGGTATTTCTACCCCCAGAATACTTGTAATAATCACATTATGAATGAGAGGTTTATATTTTAGTTAAAATGATATATTTATTTGCAGTTCTTCCAAAGAATGGCTGTCTTAAAGTAAATAATAGTTGTTGAAATAAGCTGTTTCCACACTTGCACATTCCAAATTAAAATATTTTGTTTCATCATCAACTTGCGATGGTTTCAGCACTTGTTGAATGGACCGGTCCCTCTTTTTCATGTGCCTTTCCCTGTAGTGTATACGGGTTTTCATAGAAGGAGTTTTATAATGGCGTGTTTGGTCCGAGGTTTTAATTTTAAGCTGAACCATCTCTATTTCACTCATTTTGAAGAAAAGTGATTTGGGTGGTAAGAATTCAAAATAAGAGAGGTGGTGTTTTGTTAAGCAAAGTGTGTAGAGATGGTCTCTTGGCTGAATATATGAGATAGTGTTATTGATCGTATCCAAGATTAAACATTTTAAAGCTGGAAAATGCTGTGATAAAAACTCTGAGACTGCAGGACTTGTCAAGTTTGTATGGCGGAGCTTGAGACTGGTGAGGTTGGATACACCTTGGACTGGCTCTTGGCTAATTACTAGATCGGCATATTCGAGGGTAAGCGATGTAATGTTCTTTGGGAGATGGTTTACAATGTCGTCTAGCCTGATAAAATACTGTATTATAGCTTTCTTCTTTTTGTTCATAGAAAGATCCAGCGCAAGCGTCTTTAAATTTGGCATATTTTTAAAATCTGAAAAATTAAATTTTCTTGGCAACTGGCGCAGTGAGAGCGAATGTAGGTTACGAAATGTTGATTTTGATACGACCTTGTTGAATATCAGTTTTAGTATAAAAGTATCCACGCTCAAGACTTCCAATTGCGGTGCATTTTTTGCAATGAGATCTACAATTGTTGTTGACCTGTTAGCTAAATTGATTGCGCATTTTTTAAGGCTGGGTCCAATTGTCGGTAAAATAGTGCTCCAGTCTGGGGCACCTCGAAGCCCAAACATAAGATATTGAAAACTGAGATATTCTTCATAGTGAGTTATTTCATTAAGGTTGGGATACTTTTTTGTAATGTAGTCCGTAAAGCAGCGCATTGGGCCGGATGTAGTATCTGCATTAAACACTCGCATTTTTTCGGCGGGTACAATTGGCTTGTCAAATTGATATCCAGAATCGTCAAAAGGATGACCATGTTTCAAAGTCAATGAAATAAGTTGAGGCAAATGCTTGTGTATTTCTTCCAGTTGATCAAACGAAATCGGGCATCCGTCGAGACTGAGTGTCGTCACTGTTGGTACGCTTTTTAGCTTTGGAATCAGCTTGGAATAAAATGGGTCAGGCTCGAAGGTAAGTTCCATACGTGGATCAAGAATTAGCGTTTTTAGACAATGAAAGGGCCCTGTTTGAAGCATTTTTAAAAGAAAATGTCATTCATAACTCGTATCAACCAATACTTGTAGATTGTCTTTCCAACCCTGGAACGGGTCGTTCTTGGGTATTCTGCTGTTTTTCCTCTCCATTTTTACTTGATCAAAGTACAGATAATTCAGGTTTGGAAACGTCGAGGCCAAAGTGGCTCCAGGAACGGCTCTTTTAGTGTTGTTTACAAAAACCAGCTGTTTACACTTCTTTACCGCGCTGTGTTTTGGTTTTCCTTTTTTGAGCAAGGCGTTGACACGACCATCAAGTGCTTCGCGTGTTGAATCAATTTTAAGCTCGATTGATTCATAGAGGTAACCAGCTCGAAGAACATTGGCCCAATGGCGACAAACTAGTACGCATTCCAGTTTTTGTTTTAAATGAAGATGCTGAAAGATGTTGATGAGGATTTCTGTTGGTAATTGACTCATCTTTCTTTTGCCTTCGTGAGATAAAAAATATAAAGAAAAGAAAAAACAAAGCCACTGGTGTTGAATCTATTTTGGAGGCCTTTCCAAAAATAGCAGCCACCATTGACAGTTCGTGTTAAAAATAGCCTGTCCAAACAGAAATAGATTCATCGTCTTTAAGAATCATTAACGCGATTATATCTGTAGCATGTAATCCATTGATAAACTGGCCATAATCATGAAAAGATGTGCTTTATTACTACTCGTTCTCGATATATTGGTTGAAATACACTAATGGCAAGATGAACATGTCTCTTTTTTAAGTTGACTTGGTACTTTGTAGCATCAACGCCACTGCGCAAATGGAATCAGCTAGTTTATAACAGTGGCATTACAAGTATGATCTAGATCATTTCTAGCTTAGATGTCAACAAAAGACACACCTAAAAAGAGTAAACAATCCGATAATTAGCAACAATTTCTTATCGTGGTAGCGGAAGCGCCAGAAAGTGGGTTATTAGCTATTTATAAGGGATAAAAATAGTATATCTTTAATATCACCTGGAACAGCAAGGGACTATTCGAGAATAAAATAAATAAATTCTGATATTGCAGAGAGAACTTGTTAAAAAAGAGTAGAAATAAGCCAATGTGGTTTGTGTGTGCATCCAGGATTCAAAAGGTGGGTAATTGAATGTAATAAAGACATGACTCCATTAGTGAAAATGGTTATAACCACGTAGATGCTCTTGTTCAGCATATAAACCATGTGGAAAAAAGAAGTTTTCAGAATATTTGTACTTAGCAAAAAGCGAGAACTCTTACATCAAGCAATTTCCTTTTTTGGATGTTGTACACACAGTCAAAACTCAGCGATGATTCTGTCTTTCTCTCACAACACACATATATGTTCTCGGCCTTTTTTTTATTTTGTTTCTTTTTTCTTTTTCTTTTTTTTATCATTGCACAAAAACAATCATTCCTCTGTTTATAAAAAGGGACTACTAAGTGATGAATCCACATGAAAAGAAGAGAACCCGGCGCTATGCGACTCCCGAAGAGAGTGATGCCACCATCCCCATCTTCAACACTCCAACAACCATGTACAAAAGTGCGCGTGCTTATGCAGGACCAGTTCCTCTTCCAAAGAAGCATAACCAGTTTGATCCTTATCCTCCTAAAAGGTAAATGGCTTACTGCTTACAATAACAACTTGTATTGATAAATAACTTTTTGCTTTGAAAAGTCCTGAGACCTACTACAAGAGAGAATCAGTAAGTTCAATCACGTCATGCTTTTTGATTGTAAACACATGTCTTAATCTCTCTTGTGCATTTATAGTTTCCTTCCAAACCACCTAAACCACCGAAAGCAGAACCAAAGGAAAACGGCTATACTTCGAAAAGAGAGTCTTACCAGCAACAACAACAACAGCAGCAGCAGCAGCAGTCACCACCACCACCAAAACCCAGCCCCAAGGTAAGTTCTCTTGTTGTATGTAAAAAACACTTGTTTATTGACTTGTTTCTATATACAAAAGCGTCAAAGTTCAGTTCAAAAGGACAATATACTAGCACAGCTTGTGGAGATGGGATTTACTCTCGAGGCATCCAAAGTGGCATACGACGCCTCTGCGAATGGAAAGGACCTTCAGAGTGTATTGGATGTTCTTGTGCAGAACCAAAAGGCCGAAAAGGAAACCATTGTTGTTGATTCATCCGGAGATGAAGATGATGACCAAGTTGTTGATGGTAAGGCACAGGAGGAAATCTGGAGAAAACAGCAAGAGGAGAGGCGTAAAGAATACCTTGATGAAATGAAGAGAAATAAACCTACTCCTCCCATGCCAAATATCAATGTGACCTCTCCACCACCGCCCTCGTCATCGGCACCACCGGAGACTAGCTATGCTGATAAACACTACAACACATCATCGCCCCGTCGTCATCAGCCATCGCCCTTCTTTAACGCTCACCCTTATCAGGATAGCTCATCTCCGTACAGCAGTTCTAGAGCATCGTCCAATCAAAATAGCTATTCGTCACCAAAGCCCCCTCCTCCTCCACCCTCGAGTTACGCATCATCGCCCTCCCAAAAACCACAGCCACCTCGTAACTCTTTCCCGCCCGATCCCATCCTGATCAGTGTTGATCTTGAGCGAAAGCAGGGAAACTTTCTATTTAACCAAGGTAAATTATCGGAAGCCGAAGCATCTTATACTCTGGCCATGTCATTCCTCCCACCACTCCACGACCAACTCGTCATCCTCAGTAACAATAGAGCAGCCGCACGTCTAAAGCAGGGTAAGTTTCAAGAGTGTCTCCAGGATTGTGCACAGGCTGTAGGCATCGCCCAAAACAATATGCAGACATATGGCAATGACGCCATGGATGTGCACAACAAAATAACGTGGAAGAGCCAGGTTATCAAGGCACTTCATCGAAAGGCGTGTGCTCTGGAGGGATTAAAGTTGTATGATGCTGCCATCCAGGTCTATGAGGAGTATGTGCGCTTGGATGGCTCGCGTGGTCTGGAGGTGAGCCAGGGTATCCAGCGATGCCGACAGGCCATGCAAAAGAGCCAGGATTGGAAACCTCCCAACAAGGACGCCTCCAGCTTCCCCGATATTGACTTCAACATCTTTATCCCCAAAAAGGAAACACCTGTCAACATGGAGGAGATCAATAATAGTAAGGCGGTAAAGGAAATGCGTGAAAGGGAAAAGAAGAAGGAGAAGGAGGAAATGGAACGCTTGGAGAAACAGGACAAGGTGGATGCTCAGATTGTGGCATGGCGAAAGGGTAAAGAAAGAAATCTGAGGGCATTGCTGTCCAGTTTGGATAATATCTTGTGGTCGGGTGTTCAATGGAAGTCAGTGACCATGACTGATCTTTTGGATCCCAAGCGTTGTAAAATCACTTATATGAAGGCCATTGCTAAAGTGCATCCCGATAAGGTTAGTGGATATTCATCCTATACATCTCAATATGTATACTCATCTTTGTTTATTAGCTTCCATCCAGTGCAACAGTCGAACAACGATTACTTGCAAGTAGTATTTTTACTTGTTTGAACCAAGCATGGGACCTTTTTAAGACAGAAAACAACTTTTAAATGAAAAAATACCCCTTTGCTCATATATATTTATCAATATAGTGTACATTTATTGCTTTTATTATTATTATTATTACTATTGTTATTTTAGAGAGAGAAAAACGCATATATATTCAAATCTACCAATCCTTCAAATTTGACTGTACTTTTTCCAAGAATAAATCTTGCACAGTTTGACTTTCCTTTAGTTGTTTCTGAACCCAGGGCATGCGTGTTCCTAAACTCTTTATCATTTTTTGTAATTTGCTTTCATCTTGACGCCAATAGTCTGCAAAAGTGATCTTTTCTGGTGAACTCTTGTATTCATCCAGTAATTTAAACTACACTATCATTGAGTACATCACCATTGTATTATTTTTTTTTTTATCTACATACCATACGATCTATCTCATCTTGTGCCAAATCCTCATTTTCCTTCAATTCATAAAAGAGACGCTTTGGTACGGGTCTATCAGAATTGGAACCGCCCACATGGAACCAATTGATAACACTGGCGGATGCAGGCAATGCCTGATCATAAGGTCCCACAATGGCACCCACAAAAGGCTCCAGCATCGTGTTACTGACATGATGATCACGACAGAGCATTTGATAATTGCGTTGGTTTTCAATATCCACTAAACTAGGGTCAGGCACAAAGGTGGGATGTGAGTGATACCAACCAACCACTTGCATGTTACGTTCTTCAATTTCCTGACGCTTTTCAATGGCACTGGTAGGATCCATTTCAACATTGACATCATTTTGTCCAGTGTTGAGTGAGCGACAAGGGAAAGCTTGACGGATGCGCATGCCTAACAAGACAAATAAGCCATTCGCCCCCATTCCATTTATATTATCACTTACACATTGTTTCCTTGTCCCATTCACCAGCCAAAAATCCAATAATCTCAGTCGTCATCAAATGAGCATGGAAATCCATAGCCAACAATACATTTGAATCCACCTCAAGCTTAAAGGGTTGACTGCCAGGTGTTGTTGAACCAGGTTCGCCAATAAAAGGCTCGCATTTTACAAGCGTGAGTGGATCACTACAGAGATATAAGTAGACAGATAGAAGGGAGAGGGGAGCTACTTACTCATCTTTAGTTATTTGACCATAATTAATGGACACTTGTGCGCGTTGTCTTCTTAAGCGTGAGGTTGAATAAGTTGTTCTACCATTGCTATCATACACTTTGCCTTCACTAGTAAACTAAGGTCAATTATATTACAACATTGGTACATAGACAACTACTTACGTGCCAGAGCTGGTGGAAGGAGAAGGTGTGGCAGATTTTGATCTCTTTTTTTTATCAACCACTGCTTCCTTGTCGATATCCATGGGGGTTGCTGGTGCTGTTTGTGGGACCTGATCCATTTCCATGGGTGTGGGTGACTGTGGAGGGGCGTCTTTATTGGCAGGTTCTTCATTTGTTGCTGGTGGTGTTGTAGATGTAGTCGTTATAGTTGGTACTGCTTTTGTTTCTGTTGGTGCATTTGTTGTATCTGCGATGGTAGCAGCAGTAGTATTAATGGTAGTTGGTGGCGGTGGCGGTGTTGTTGTTGTGGTATTTACAGTGGCAGTGGGCTGCTGTTCTTTAGTAGGCTCACTAACAGTAGATGTTCCATTTGTAGTCTGTCCCTCCTTTGTCATAGTCTCTTTATCCTTGTTTTCAGCAGTATTAGTGGCATTGGAGACATCATTTACTTTTTTCGGTGCTGGCTCTCCTTCCTTGACTTGAGTGGGTGTCTTTGATGCATTCATGCGACTAAGATAAGGCTTTGCAGCAGAAGAGTTTGGATCCAATGGTTTTCCTGACAATGTATAGCCTTCACCAGATTCCCTCACTTTATCCGGTAAAGGAATGTTGTCTCGAAACATCTTGATAAAGTGCTTCTGAGCATGGCTTCGGATGGAATTTCCGTCTCTTGTTTTTATCAGTTCTTGCAACTATTTATATATAAAAGAGGCGATATCAATACAACCAGCCTTCTCTCCCACTCCCTCTTGTGTAATTACTTTGGTCCAATCTCTTCCATAAGTCTCCAAACCATATAAAAAGTTCTTTTCTTCTTCTTCACTATAAACACCACTATTGAATCCTTCGGCCAGAGGCTTTTTGGGCTTTTTGACAGGCTTTTCCTTTTCGCCCTCCTCTTTCTCTGGTGTTTCATCTCCCTCTTTTTTATCCTTCTTTTGTGTTGTTTCTTTTACTGGTTTTTCAATTGCCTTTCTTTTACGACCTCTCTTTGCTAATAATAATACGAGAACATGTTATTAAGACAAGAATATGCTAAAATAGGCTCTATATTATTACCATTCTTTTTGACACCAGGTTTTTCCTTTTTCTTTGGATTAAAATCGTCGCCAGAGTTATCTTCGTCCTCATAGTCGTCGTCGGCCGCATATCTGTGTCTTTGATTACTGTATTCTGCATAATAGTCGTCGTTTCCTTGCACCATAGCGTCTTCTGCTAGTATTTTTGCAATCAAAGCAGAGCTCATTTCTTCTTCTTGTGCTTTCGATATTGAATTTGTCATTATTACTGTTCTAAAAAAGGGAGGGAAAATAATTTAATTTTCGAGTTTGACAGCAAATGAAATAACTTTTTTTATTTTTTTTTACGCGTCTGTTTACCGTTTGACTTGTATAAAAAGGTACCAAAAAAAACTATGTGAGTAGGGAAAAAAAAACTTTGATGGGCGTCAATGCAAGTCACTTGATGTTCACGTGATAAAGTTTCCTTTTTTGGGTCCTTTCCTCTTTTGTATGTGTTTTCCCACAGCTTCAATTGCGGTGGATGAAAGTGCTGAGAATCATATGCTTTCAGAAATTCTGATGGATTTGCTTTTAAATAACAATCATTTGCTAAAAATGTCCGAGTCTAACTGCATCTCTCATTATCTATAAAAGCAGGTAAAAAAAAAGTGATATGACAGAAATAAACAAATGGAGCACTTTACTGTTATTTCTCTTTTACTTTACTTTCGTTACAACTCGTTTATTTACGTTCAAAGATGTTGTGGAAATAAGGTTTTGATGACTAAATGTGAAAATAAACTTTGGTAAAAATAAAGAAAACGGAAAATTTTCTCGCAATGTCAAATTAAATGACAAATACACTTTCTCTCTTTATCTATTCCATATGAAATCAGATAAAGAACAATATCCTACCTTTCTTTATATTACAAACGGATTTAATCATGTCAATCCTTTTAGTAATATTAACAAAATGATATGTCTTGTTGTGGTGATACAACATTGTTTATTGAAAAAAAATGAAAAAAAGGGAATTACGCCGTTACGCTAATAAGCAAAACCCACAAGCACGGAATGAAAGTTTTTTTCTCTTTTTTTTTTATGTATAAAACAACACAATATATCTACGATAACATGTCACTCTTTTATATAGAATATGTTCAATCTATGCTTGGCTGTGTGTACTTCATTAAAGATAACGTAATAACAACTGCAAGACACGGATTGTCGCATGATTGTCCTGATACATAATCACGGAAAAAAAAAGGGATGTAAGCACATGATTGGTTAAACAAAAAAAGATTACTTTTTATATAAATTATGCTCTTTTAATCTTTTTTCTTCTCTTTTTTTTTAATTTAATTTAACCTCTCTACTTTCTACTCATACTAATTATAATGATAAACACATTACCCAACGAACTTCTTGTAAAAATCCTTCATTTGGTTCCTGACCAAACAAAATACCAAAGCAGTCTTGTATGTCGTCGATGGACGGTGCCTGGGCAGAAGTGCTTATACTACCGCGTTTGGATAAATGAGAAGGACAAGTTCAACAAGTTCCTGCATACGATAGACGAAAACCCACTATTAGGAAATCTGGTCATTCATTTTGGTCTACTTGAGGTGCGTCTTTCTGGTTCTGATAAGCGGTTATTGTGCAATAGACTACCCAATTTACATACCGTTCGATTCAAAGACCCTCAAGACAAGCCCAGAAATTACAATTCGCTGCAGGAGGATACACAAACCTTGAATTCAAGATTCAAGAGCGTTCAGGAGGAGGGAGGTGACTATCAATTGACGCGATACCTAATTCAATCTGATCTTTGTGGCCAACTTGAAAAACTTGATTTAAATTGCTTCCCACGTTCCAAAAAGACACCAAATCCCATATCGCTATTGAGCAATATGCCAGTCCTGACATCCTTAAAGCTTGGTGTGGATGGACTTTCCCTGACATTAGAGGACATTGAAAATTTACACCAACGCATTCCTTCCATCACCGATTTTGATTTCATCAACGCCGTTTTACTCCCAAGTGCAGTACCCAACACCATTATACCCAACACTGTCAAATCAATATCATGGAACTTTACACATATAAATAATACGCTGGATTGCCCACAAGCATTCCTTCAATGCTTTCATTACATACAAAACAAATACCCTCATTTAGAAAAACTCTGCATGCTTTACAACGGCTACATCAACTTTACACTAGACGAAATGAAATACATCTTTGAATATGGATGGCTGCCCATACTAAAATCCATCGGACCCCAGTTAAAGAGCCTGGCACACATCGACGCATTACCCAATATGGATTTATTCAAGCTGCTAGACGAGCACTGCAACGCATTGGAAAGCCTTTCCGCATTTTCCATTTACCGCATCCTCACGTTGGATGAGTTTACTCGATCCAATCAGCGTCACCACGTTCGAGAGCTCTTTTTGGAAGGCGTGTTCCCCATGCCACGCATTTCATTAAAGAACACAAGGCTTGAAAAATTAAGCTTATACTACACTGGAAACGAATACGAGACCAAGGTGATGTTTAACGATCTTTTAAAACAGTGTCCGGAGACCCTGGAGAACCTTGTTATTATGAATGCCTTGCTGGAGCATGACGAGCATGACGATTTCATATCGCCCATTACCTCACTTGAGGTAAACATGAATGGAACTGGGTTTATATATGGCTTGTTTAAAGAAAATGTTTATAAATTTTGTCCAAAGTTAAAGCATTTATCTATATCGGATGTTTGATAATAATAAATAAATTCATTCTGAAAAAAAAAAGACATTTTCACTTGTTTATATTATTTTGGATGACACATTTAAATTATTGGAAGAATGTAGCAATGTTCCTATTATTAAACATAAAAAGAAGGCTAGTATCGACACCATGATCATGAAGTGCACACTTGGCGTCCAAGTAATCAAACAAATCTTGATCCTGACAAAAGTTACATTAGATCAAAAATAAGGCAAATGGAAGCTTATCAAGATGAGATCAAACTTGTACACCAACCTCCTGGGAGTTACGTAATCATTGGAAGCCCGTCTTTTTGTAATGCTGGCCATAATCAGTTATTAGAGCAACGTAGATTGGATAATGTAAATCATGAAAGATGTTTGCGGTTTAAGAGAATTATCATTCAAGTCGGTGATTGATGTAAAAGATTAAAATTATTACGCCTACGCAATTTTATAAATATAAATTAAAATGCGCGAATTTGCTATTTGATTTTTGAACACAAACTATC
>VCJI01000675.1:0-10918 GCA_024139395.1 Backusella morwellensis | reverse complement strand
GAGTCTGCTTGGGACCGTTGCGACCGGTAGGATCGTTGTCCAACATGATCTTGACCTTGATACCAAGGACACCCTGACGCAAGTCAACGTGACGGACGGCAGTGGTGATGAAGTCACGAGCAGGGTTACCAGAGTGGATCATGAAACCATCAGCGAACTTCATGGCCTTGGCACGGGCAGCACGAACCTTACCAGAGACGACAACTTCGCAACCCTTGGCGCCAGACTCCATAACGAAACGGACGACACCATAACAGGCACTGTAATTGTATCGTTAATATCCCCTTTCTCTTCGCTTAATCCTTATGTTCACTTACCGGCGAACAGCCAAACCGTTGAGGAGCTTGTATTTGACAGACTCACACTGAGCAATGGCACAGAGACCACGGTTCTGGACACGTTCAGCATAGAGCTCAACAGCGTTTTCAGGGAACTTGAAACGCTTCTGGACAAGAGTGGTCAATTCGCGAATGCGACGACCCTTCTCACCAAGAACATTTTGAGTGTGAGTGGCACGAATGATGATCCTATGTAACCAGTGTCAATAAACAAGCACACATTGCTCTATAATAAAACTCACTCAGTGCGGGCAGGGGTGACACGGACCTCGACACCGGCATAGCCATCTTCAGCAAGTTCACGAGTCAAGAATTCGTTAAGTTCAGCGTAGAAAACACCGTCAGCGACCTAGATGAACAATGTTGAAAATGAATACTGCGAATCCTCTCAAAAACAAAAGGCAATTGCTTTTGTAGGCTTGATCAACTTACGAACTGTTAGAATCGATTGAATTGAATTGAGAACATGGTGGATATATGTTAAAAAAAGAAGAAGAAACAGTAGAGGATTTTGTCAGTTTCAAGCATTGATCGAGATATTGTTGATTGCTCATCCATCCATCGATAATACAAAACAGATTGATGGATGCATTACCTTTCTCTTCTTGGAGATCTGAGCTGCCATGATTATTGAAAGAGGAGGATTCACAGTGTCCCGCTGTCAGTGAGAATAATAGCTACTTTGCTCATCCGACTTGTGTCACGTGCGCGGGCTTTTTTTCTTTTTTTATTAAAAAAAGTTTCTTTAATTCCAACAATCAGGTCTGCTCGTATAGCATTCGGTACCAACTATATTCAAAGCCAAAGAATATGTATTCATATTTTCGATATCAGCAACAATATATGTATTTCTCTCCTGTCATTCTTATGTGTATTAGTGATTGTTATTACTATGCACTAATGACTTTCTATCCTCTCAGAAAGACAAGTTGGTCATATAATCAACCGCTATTATTCTCTTTGAATTTTAACAAAGAGAAGAGGACTTATTGTACTCTATTGTTCTGTATGAACATTTATAAAATGAATTTAAAGGTTGCTTACCGCTATATATTTAATGCTATTCATCTGTCTAACTGAATATCAATGTTCATCCGAGAGTCCGAAGGCTTTCATACCATTCTGGGAAAGCGCTTGTACCAATGTATAAATATATATCATGCATATTCAGCACTCAGTGATGATTCTTTTATATTCCAAATATAGTTTAATATAGAATTTACTTACATTTGAAGCATTATATTTATGGATATCTACAACAGTAATAAGATCGTATGCCTAAGCAGGGTTAATGGCTCGATCATATCTTTGGACGGCATCTGATCGATCTTTTATTGCATTTTTTTTGAATCAAGAATTGTCTTTTTCTTTTTCTTTAGAATATATATAAAGTTAGGGTACATTGAATTTAAGGGTCTCTCCTTAAAGCCAAAATGTGGCCGTCCATGTGTTTCCTTTTTTATTGTCTTTGCCTTGTCTGCATTTTGCTTTTGAAATAAACTCAAGTCGGAATTGAATTGACCGGAATTGCATAAACCGATTTAGTTAACACCATGATATTAATGTGGACGCTATCAGTAATGCTTAAGATGAGTAGAAAAGAATATAATGAAATAAAATGAAATGAAAGTTTGTTCTGCTGCAAGTAATTCTTATTCAAGGGATATAAAAAAAATCAGCAACATTTATTAAATAATAAATGCAGGAGATAAAAAAAAACAATCAATGCATATACCTTAGAAAGTTAAATGAAATTCCTGTATGATTTATATCTAAAAAGTTTAGGGACTCTCAAAAAAAATAATAGTTTTATTGATTTAATAGTAAAAAGTACAACAGAGTTTATATATATATATATCAAGACAAAGGACAGGCGAATCCGCCAGTTGCAGGCGTTGCAATCACCGTGGGTTTATAACCCAGCCAATCCAGCCCAAAAAAGTGCAGAGTGATCCAAAAATGAAGCGGTAACGCCTCACGACCGGTGGTTGAATTCTGTTGAGGTGTGCATGATTTTGTCAGATCTACAAAGGTGGTATCCGTACTATCACGTGCCTGATAATCGACATAGATGGGGAGCTGGATGGTGGAGATGGTGTTGGCGGCCAGCACAAACGCATCCGAACCGTCCCCCTTTCCAATCACTAGTCCCGTTAGCGCGTCCTTGGCCAGGACCTGGATACGTGTAAGACGTGTGGGCACATGGTTTTGTCGATTGTCTACGGTGACATTGACAAGCCATTCGCTTTCAAAGGCAACGTTGCTCATCATCAGTCCCTGCTGTGTAGTTGTGATTTTGGATGGATTCACCAGTTTGGCGCCTTCGATACGCATCAGTGGGGTGCGGGGCCATATAAAGTAGAGAACGAGTCCAATGAGAAGAAGACCTAGAAATATACAAAACACCCAGCCACGACGATTGCACCGTCTCTTTTTTTTAGGTTCTTTGGTTTTCTTTTGTTTTTGGTCCATGACTTGAGGCTGTCGACAGGTGATAAAACAACATCCTAACCAACACCCAGCTGGTGGTGGTGGTGGTGGTGCTTCAATAGGTTGTCTCGATGGATAACTCTGAATTTCATTCTCCTCGTCATCATACTCTTCCCTGTCATCATACTGCCATTTATCGGACATGGGTTCGTCATACCCATACTTTGGATCTTCGTCCATGGTGACGGTCATGGCGGTATCCCGTCTCTCATCAATAAAAGAGGAATATCGACTTTCATTGTATGGGAGAGCTGCATTTTTTTCAGACTCAATAAATTGTGCATAAATTGGTCTTTTTTTATGTTCATTTTGGACAAGCGTGTCTTGACTTCCGAAGTTCCGACGTTCGTTTCCAAATGATGGTGGTGGTAGTGAAAGATCTAGATTAAGCAGGTTGCTGTCAAAAAGTGATGACTTTTGTGATATGTCTAATGGATGTACTCGATTTGATGGTGCCGTTGCTATTTACAAATGTAAGTTTAAAGAAGCTCTTGTTTATTTTGATTATACTATTATTTACTTACTGGAAGTGGACGATGATGATGGTGTTATTTTGGTATTTTTGTTCACAACTCCCAAATCCATTTCCCCTACAGACTGTGCTCGTGACCTTGAAAGAGAGTTATTATCCGATGTATGTCGCATAAAAGTATCAGCTATGCTTAATTTTCCAGGTACAGGGTCGATAGGAGATGAGTGCCGATGGGTTATACCTCTTGAGATATTCAAAGTAGAAGATCCAGGTGAGTTCATAAACTTATCGGCAACAGAAAGTCCACCATGACTACTACTTGTTGGGACATCGGACAGTCCAGAGTGAGAGCGTGCTGATTGGGATAACGCAGAACTGGACGTAAATGTAGACGGCGCTGGAGATGTGGCATTAGAAAGGGAAAAGTTGGGTGCCATAAAACGATCTGCGATTGACAGACGGGGTGGTTCCGACGAAGGGGGCTGTTTTGGGTATGCTGAAGAAGTAGGAGGAGCAGAGGGTCGTCGGTTATTATATTGTTGGTCCTGTGATGCGGTTGGTAAACTAGAAGATCCTGATCTTGGTCTATTACGATGATGATGGTGGTGGTGGTTATGATGATTGTGTGTGGAGCGTGGATGCGTTAATGGATTTGAATTTCTATCATTCGTTTTTGGTGAGGATGGTTGTTTCCTTTTATTGGATTGCCCGGTGTTTCTATGCGAATAGTTGGACGCCATATAATGAATAAATAAATGAAAAGAAGAACAAGAAGTGTATAAATGAAGGCAACAATAAAATTTGGACTTTATTATGTTAAGGAGCTCTCTATTTTTTTCTTATGCTGTAAGCATAAAGGGATTCTTTTTTTTTTTGTGTGTCCCCCCTTTTTTTCTTATTATTTCATTATTTTATGTGTTTTTATTTGGATTCCTCTCCCTTATAGCACCGTTCTCTTTTGATTTGTTTCGTTTCAATTTCCCTGGCCGTGCACTCCTTTTAAGGTTTTTCACAAACGCGAAAATAATAAAGAAGCCTGTTATTATTTTTTCCTTATTTTAGTGAAAACTTGTGTTATTTCTCTTGTAAAACAAATTGGTGGTGTTTACAATGTTATCTAAATCAACAATTTAATAATTATCTTTCAAGGAGATAATTAACAAAAATAGACTTTATATTCAAAAGCTTAGCAACACCAGCGTTTACTTGCTCTGTTTCTCTCTTTATTTATATGAATATTTGTCCCCTTTTATTCTTTAGCATTTATAGGTAGTTTTTTATAATTGTTACTATTTTGAAAAAAAAAAGTAAAACTTATAAAAGAAATAATCCGCAATGATATCTTTACTTTAAAAATAAATTGACAGAATCAATCGCCAATACTTTATAAATGGCTTTGATAAATATATTGAATAAAACAGTATTTTCAATATTTTACATCATGCTTTTTATTGAGATGACGTTAGAACAATAATAGAAATAAATGATGATGTTATCTTTGATAATACAAGGCGAAATAGTTCTATTTTAAAATAATTGTAATTAAAAAAGTAGATCGATATTTGTTTGGATAACTCTTCAGTCAGGTGTATATCCAAAAGAAGAAAATTATTTGAATTTGGTGTTGTTTTGTTTATGATCTCCACCCCTTTCTATTGTTTGCATGTAGCTTTGACTTTCTTTATTTCATTTTCTATGTCTTTTAAGAAACGTAGTTCAAAAAGCTTTGAAATTTAATAAACAGATTGATCCGTTTTATCATTGAGCTCCTGTGATTAAGTGTTACAAACGAAAGATACTCTTTAATTTGGCTCCTAAAAGGAGATACTCTAATTGAATTATGTTTTAAAAAGCCTTACTGTAGTATCGTTTTAGTATACATTGCTTTTTATTATGACAACTGTTTAATTCTTTTTGAGAAAATAAAATTGGAAAAAATGAAAGCCCGGAGTGTGTTTTTGTTAAAACAATATCGTCTTTTAGCCTTTAATGTAATATATATATACAAGTAATAAATTTTCATTCTTCTAGTATCCCAAAAAGATGATTATTATAATGCAAGCTATCCCACACTCTGGAATGATAGGTTGGTGTCAATAACATTGATGACTCCATCGATGCTCTGAAACGGCATGTATATACTTTACCATATACCTTTTATTAAATGAATATGCTCCAAACTCTATAATTATTTTGTTAATTTTTTAAACTACATATCTTAAAACTAATATTGTTTCAACAGCAGGATAGTGTTGCATTAATGAGTTCTTTTCAATTTTCAAATGCTTTCACTTTTACAAGACCATCTCATCTTTCTTGTGATTGGACAAGCTTATATTAAGTCCAAAAATATCTGAAAATTTTCTGTGCCTTATTTATATCTTTGCTTTGATTCGATGAATCAAAAATAAAATTATAAGCCAGAAAAGCTTTTAAATTAGTATTATTTTTTGTTTACTTTCCCTTTTTTCTGCATTTACTCTTACTTTTATATCCATGAAGCTAATACTATCAGCACTTTTACTTTGTATTTCAACGCTTGTTTTCGGACAACAGCAAGTAACAACCGGGAATAGCACTACAAACTCAGCTATTATTTCACAATATGGAGACTCTTTTAAAAGTTTGGGTGGTTCAGTTCTTTCTGGCAAGACTAATGGTAACGAAAAGCACATTCAAACATAAAAGAGAGGAAAGACACTAAATATTTGATTATTTTTAAATAGTGTATATTGTGTTTTATGGAAACTGGTCTCAACTAGGAGCAGAGCAAAATGTTTTTATGGAGTTTATTGACAATATTTCGGATACACCTTGGTTTAACACACGTAAATTACTTATTAAATTAAAAGGAGAATAGAGATAGTAACTGTTTTTTTTATTAGTTAAACAATACAACAGTAATAGTAAGGAAGTGACTGGTCCGCTTCATTTATCTGCAGCAGTGAATGATAACGGAAGTATTGGACTTAATTTAACGAGTAATGATCGTCATAAAGAAATCATCACTGGTGCAATAACATCAGGCTATCTTTCAGCAACCAATACAATCGATGATGATGGAATTTACATTGTAATGGGCGGTCCTAACGTTCAGGATTCTCAGTTCTGTAATACACACTGTGGCTATAATAGTTATGGCGATAATTTCCAATACATATTTATTGGGTATCCTGGTAACTGTGCAGACAAGTAAGGTTCTTATAAACGAGTGTAAATTGCCCATATTTATTTCATACTTTTTAGATGTGTTCCCAGTGTAAACCTCAACTCATCTCCTAATAACTCACCTTCAATCGACGCAGCAATCACAATTCTTTCACACGAAATTCAAGATATTTTAACTGACCCGAGAAACGATGCCTGGAAGATCCAAACAGATAACCAGACTTTGGAATTGGGTGATTTTTGCTCAAGTGAAGGAACAAGCCAAGAGCAGTTTGGAAATGTCACCCAGGGCACATCTGGTAGCTATAATCTTGAAGTGGGTGACTATAAGTATTTGGTTCAAACTATCTTTGATCTTTCTTCAAAGACATGCATTCTTGGAAGTAGTGAATAAGCCTCTCTCCCACTCCACTTTATACCCTTTCTCAGTTTTAAACTGTATTACAAACAATCATCTTGGTTTTGTTGGCCATGTTTTTTTAAAAAAAGAAAAAAAAAAAACGTAGTTACTAATATATATCGTGTATATTAATTTTACAGACAATAAAAAACTTTTTTTTTTCTTTTAACGAGTATCGCATTTTGTTAGATTAACAAAATGCGTTGTATATATTTCTTTTCATTAAGGAGGCTGCATCTAATTTCAAACAATAAATTATGGCTTGTAAAGCCAAAAAGAGAAAAAGGTATCAGATTTAAAAAACAGAGCCTCACTCAGCCACATCATTTTCCTGGTGGCTTCCGTTCCTCGTTACACTAAAATTTCCTAAACATCAACTTTATTGTTTTCAGTGCACTATATCTGTTTCAGCTACTTTCTTAGAAACTTTAATCTTTATCTTTCAGGTGACATAAAAATCATAGCGAAAAAAACTACTATAAGGAATGCTCAAGTACATGCAAATACATTAAATAACACTTTTGAAATTTTTTAAGTACAGATATCAAGTATACTATTAGAATCCAAGTTCAAATATACTTACTAGTACTAAAGTTATTTTCAAAAATTAAATGCCTCAGAGAGCTTGGAAATAACATAAATCTACTTTTGAATATTGATAGTGTTATTCATATATACTTTGTTTTAAAAAACCAAAATTACGATGCATCGTTGCTTACAGGCATTACTTCTTTAGGGATCATGAAAGACGGACTTGGAGTTTTCTATAAAGTCATTTTCCTCTACACCATTGTCAAAATCTACCGTCGAGGTTGCGTTATATACGATGGCCACTTGGTAAATCTACACATAAATAAATAACAAAACTGATGAATCTATAAAAGTGCGAATTTAAAGAGATGTGAGAACTCAGCCAACCAAAGCTGTAGGGAACCAGAGAAAATGATGAAATTATCGAAATATGAAATTCTCGCATGGTGAATTTACCGAAATACCTGTCATTGTACAACGTACTTTCAATATATTATATATTGTGGCAAATACAAATTGATATAATTCTTAATTCTTTTTAAAGCTCTTTCAAACGAGGATGATGTTGCGCCTGATTCTTGTAATACATTATGTTGAAGAAATGAAAATATCGTCCCTCAATTCATTAACCAATTAAAATGTTGGAATTCGTTTTTTAGGGCTATGATAATTTTGCTGTATTGTAAATTCATATGACACTCCTGTTCCGATAAGATACAATACCCTTCATAATGTTCATCTAGGAAGAGATATCAAACACATAACAATATTAAAAAGTATATAATGCTATTCAAAACTATTGGTTCATGAGTTCACTAATAAAAAAGTTGGTGGGAACAAAAACTCGAACTTATTTTGTCCAAAGAAAAATGTTCATTCATTAAAATTCACATGTCTACCATCAACCTTCAAATATTCTCTTATGAATTGGAAAATTTTAAACAAGAAATAAACTCGATTCTCTTAAATGTGAAAGCATCATAAAAAATTCATACACAAAGAACGTATGTCATTTTCTTCCAACCAATTCCATTGTATTGTGATTTTTATTACTTTGAATACAATTCTGTACACCAGTTTTAATTTTCAAAATTTTGTATCTCTTCAACAGTTGGTACATTGAAGTACAAGTGTTTGAGGCTGAAAATCAACCAATCATCTCACCCTGAAAAAAAAGAAAAACCATTGGGATGGCGTATTACAATTTAGATAAAAATAATTGGATGACGATCATCATACAAAATTATTTCGAGTTTTTGTCTCCATTATCCTGCACAATAAGAAAAAAAAAATAGAACAGAAGATAAAATAGAATAAGAAGCAACTGAAACAATAATTGTTTAAAAAAGGAGTCATTTCAACAAAATTATCTTAATGACATGAAGGTGCTGGATAAATCCCTTAGAAATATAGCAAATTAGAAAAGAGCCATTTACATATTCAAACGAGAAGCACCTGTGTTACCAACCATAACTAACAAAGTTACAATCGCTATATAAAACATACGCTTTACTATAGACGAGTATATTTACATCACTATTTGATAGGTATCAAAATAAATTAAAATGCATTAAAGAAAAATAAATAAATATATATATATATATATATAATAAAGAGAGTGGATAATGGTGTCATTACAGTGTTTGTGCATTTGTACCCCTTCGTTATACTTACCAACTTGCTGTAGAATACAAAATGTAACAATTTTTATGAGTAGATTATTTTTATTTGAATATTAAAATGCATCTTCAAATACATATTCGGCCAAACTAAAAGGACCCTATCGAAAAGGAAGGACACCTTGGAGTCTTGGAATTTTATATCCACCGATTTTGCATGAGACGTGTATAAAATTAGGTTCGCTTTGTTAACTACATAAAAATCACAATTGAAACTGTGTCAATCAAAATAGGCCCTAAGTAGTTGTTTTATCTTGCTTTCCGAGCCCTTTTAAGGATAATACCTACTAAATTTATTATCCATACATAATTACTATATTATTTCTTCCTCTATATCTCTTCATAATAAACAAATTTGTAATCATATTACTTAGTATAAGTTAGAACGTAAAAAAATGAAAAAATTGAATACACTAACAGCTTACCGGTGCATAATTGGTTGTATGGCTTCCGGTAAAAATTGTATGTAACAATGGTGCATAATGTTCAATTTAGTGTCATGTGTAGCAGCATAAAGATTCTAATATCTTTAAGCTAAAAATAAAAATGCTCTATACAGTAACCCTGTAACAGCCAATTCAAAATCTATATCATTCAGACCAGTGAAATATTGAGAATATATAAAGACATGGTGTTCTAATGTATTCACTAGACAATCAAACTCATATTTTACAAAGCTTTACTATGCTCAAGGATCCATTTCAAGACGAAGCAAATAATACCTATAAGTTTAGTTTATACTACGTTTTTTCAATTAGACGCAATTCAACTATCGCCTGAACTTATTTTAAAAAAAAATAGTAATAGAAATAGAAATGGTAGAGAACGGTATTGACTTTCTAATTTATATATATCTATGGATTGGTGATAACAATGGTGATAGAAACCAGTACATTTTGAATAATTAGTAAACCAGCTTAAGAGTAGATATAGTTTTGCAATACAGTTTAAAACTTGTTAAAGTTAAACTAAGTTATTATAAAAATCGATGAAATAAAAATATGGCTTTTATTAGGTAATTGTGTGGTCTTTATATATATTATTTAGGATATGAGATATAAATGAAATTATTGACAAAAGCCTATTACATTGTGAAATAGCCACTGTATATAATAGTCATATTAGAAGGAGCTGTCTTATAGTTACAATATAGTTTGTGTAGATAGAAGATAGAAAGTAGCTGAACCAAGGATAATAAGAAGAAAGAAGGTAATGTGATACGCATTTAAGATTCATGTTACGATATACAAACTTTCTAAAATAGGTAATCATTTATTGTACCTCCAAAAAGTAAATTGAACGCTATGTCCAGAATCCCGGGCATCCAAAAAAAAAAAAGATCACTTCAAGACAAAAAAGTTTCGATTGTTCACATATGTTTGTAGCCATTTTTAACATTTATCTAGTATAATGCTTATTTATCTTGTAAAAGGTGTTATATCCGTTTATCGGTCCTTATTCTTCCAGGCTCGTTATATTTAAAAAAATGACAATAAAAAGAGCAAAGTCATTTCATAAAATGTTATCCTGTTTTTTTCAATGTCATTAAGTAAGGTACCTGAAACTAGATCTGAACATAATTTTTTCACAGGGGACGCGAAAAGAGAACGTTATACAAAATTATGTTCTTTAAAATGAATATAAATGCAACGTCCTCAGGAAATTATTTAACTCATATTCCTTCCTTTTAATCTTCTTCTCTTTTAAAAGAGAAATATATACTAATTAATGAATCAAACTCACGATCACCAAGAGGTGACTGAAGGGGAGTATTATCACCATGATCAAAGACCTCCAGAGCATGAGATCATGGAAGAGTACTCTGAAAAACAGTCTCCTC
>VCJI01000673.1:22015-42071 GCA_024139395.1 Backusella morwellensis | reverse complement strand
ACCAAAAAAAAAAAAAAAAAGATACATTACAAATAATCCCTGAGCACAACCAACAATACACTGAGCAATACAGATCAAGAAAGAAAGACATCCATTATCAGTATTAGACTGAGCGATTTGTAAGAAGTAGCGAACGACGTTAATGAGTGCAATCAAAAGACTTCCAAAACAGATTGAACCAAAGCTTGTTGTCAATGCTCGCTTTGTGCTACCAAGTGCAGGGTGGCGAACCTGTTCATCTGAAAAATAAACAGTAGCAAAGATACCTGCCAAAATAACGTGTGCAACATAAGTAATGACTTGCGAAGTCCAATAGAACGAGAAGACCAAGAACACCATGACGCAATTCAGCATGGAATTGTTACTAGACGCACTATACCACTTTTGATAGGAACCAGTCACTGCAAACATGAACCAGAAACTAAAGGCCGTCTGAAATATTAATGCAAGCACACCAATAACCATTGTACTTGGATGTTTTTTCGTGATATCCACAACAGTCTTCAACATAATTGTTGCAAATGGGATTTTAGAACGCCAAAAGAAGAAACAAGCAAGGTAGAGACAAGAGAATATTAAAAAGATAATGGCCGCTGAATAATAGTGTCTTACAAAATAATAGATGGTGACTCCAAAATATACGATAATGGAGCCTATGAATGTAATTACAACCAATTGCTTGGGAATTCTAGAAAAAAAAAGCAAAACATGGTTAGAAAAATAGTAGCTTATAAATAATCCATCTAGGTAAATATGTGTTTATATAACTTACGCTCTGGCAAGGATTAAATATAGAAAGCTCATTCCAAAGCCTATAATGGCAGACCATCCATAGATTTTAATTACATCGTTATCAAAAGTTGTTCCAGGATAAGTGTTGTATGACTGGACACCATAAGTAGAGCCAGTGTGATCCTTAAACGTATGTAGGGCGACTACCGAAACACCAATGAATGCAGCAAAGTTAAGAAGCCATAGAATAGCTGCCCAGACATCGTTGAATCCACTTGATGGTCTGATTTTTTCGTTCTGATGCATTTCGGGTTGTATCTGGTTGTTTAAAGGCGGGGGTCGAGCTTGTCCGTACTCCATTTGAGATGGGTCTGTGTTCATATACGGTTGCTGTGTATTGGTTTGAGCATACGGGTTATTTTGCCCATTTTGGTCTGGATTATATTGTGGAGGGGGAGGAGGGGGAGGATAATATTGTTGCTGCTGTGATGGCTGTTGCGGCACTGTTGAATCTGGTTGATACATTTTGTGAAAGAGATGCGGAAAAAAAAAGTAGATAAAAACATTGCTGCTGTCAATTTATCAATTTATGCAAAAAAGAAACTCCGTCTTCGTGATATCATAAGTGGATTTCAGATTTTACTTTTCGAAGAATAAATAAATACACTTGGCGTCCAAAGGCTAGTATCCTCATGATTTCTCTTGCACCATCTTCTTCTTTAAATAAATAGGATATTGATGAACAGGTATTCGTTCTTAATTACTCATACAAATATGCTTTATGTTGAAATAAACTAGCATTAGTGGAGGATCGGATATTCAACTGACTTGTTTCAGATTTGATCGAAATTCCACACGCTCCAAACTTTAGCAAGAGATAGAAAGTTTTCACTTCATGCTCAGCAAGCTGAATCAAATAATAAAACATCTGCCTTTATATCTCCTAATTGTAAAAAAAAAATGATAGATCGAAGGTTAACACAAAGATATCATATCGTAAGCATTTTTATTGTTAAACAATCAATTGCAAGTGATAAATTATTCGATTAGATCAGTTTATAAACATAATGAATTAAATAAGATAAAGGCAAGTCCAGTTGAAGAAGCATTAGCTTCATCATCCCTCGGTTTAAAGTTGGTGAATTTTTTCATTCTATTAAAATAATAATATTACATTTTCTCAAAACAGATCATTACCTTTAATTGTTTTGTCAATGTTTCTTTGCGTATTAATCGATAAAGAGGCGATAAGAATTTAAATGGCCCTTGGTTAGTTAGGTAGCCATTATTACTAAATAAGTATATATCTTATTCGAATAACAATTAACTTTTTTTTTTGAAAATAGGCTGTCCACCGTGTAGATATCAAGTTACAACTTGTGGTATGCTTGTGTACGAAAATTCTTATATCTCAATATTCATAATGTATTATGTGATATAATTTTATATAGAAACAAGGTATATATATATATATATATATATAAATGTTGAGTGGAGAATTATAATAGCGAACAATCAACTCATGCATATTTAAACTTAACTACCGAATTTTTACGTCATTAAGTGCTGAACAGAAACTTTATAACGCACTGCCAATATATATATTTAAGAGGATTTGTTCAGTTGCCTTTCATGGCACCGGGAGTAATTTGTATTTTCATATGAATTGGCTTCACTATTATCTTTTTCTAACAAAAAAATAATTTATGTTGTGACATTTTCCAGATGTGTAAGTCATTTCTCTATCAGAATACTTTTGCATGGTACAAATTCTGTTTTCTGATTCCTTAGGTCAGGGTTACTTTTATTTGATTATTGTGCCTACCAAGGTTTAAATAAGGAATTTATATAGCGAAAAATTGGCCGAAAGACCGTTTATTGGGTGAAATCAATCCTGATCATTCATGCCAATTATAGAAAAGAGGCTGGTAAATGTTTTACTTTTTAGAATTGAAATCCGGGTTAAGTTATTTCAAGAATAAGGCACAACTTTTTTTTTCCATGATTACTCATTCTTATATAATACGAAGCCCACGGAGCTATTTATCCGATCATTTAAACTGTCAAACTGTTTGTTTTCACCCTTTTCTCTCCTTATTGATATTGGGAATAACTTATACTTTTAGTCAAATACTATGTTAAAAAAAGCAAAATACACTATATAATAGATCTTTTTTAATGTAATATATAATAATTGCAATGACTCACATACTACAGTTTAAAACAGTTACTTTCTTTTTCTAATAGTAGTACAAGTTAAAAATAGAGGTCAAAAGAGCAAATATACATGCACAGTCTCCAATATGAATAAAGCTCATTATAAGACAATAGTTATATTATTCTAACATGCATACCAATGCTGTGCCTTATTTATAATTACTTGAGATATAAATACATTTTGCGCTTCTTCTACCATTGAGAAGAAAAAAAAATGATGAAGAGGCATAGTTTTCCCGAAAAAAAAAATAGTTCAAGGGGTTCCCTTTTTTCCTTTCTAAAATTAATACCCTGAAAAGTAGATAATATATCCTAAAAAAGAGTAAATGTTGTACGGTGGCTTAATTTTCCAAAAAGAGCTGCGTAGTCATTGGTCTTGGCAATCAACGAATTTATTCAATAATGTGCAATGTAACGAAACGAGATGCAATTGTATTCCTCGATGATTGGATACCAAGCATTTACAATACTTTGCACCAGCAATTCATTCATTTTAAGGTTACAATTGAATGGCAAGAATAATATCAATAGTGGTATTAGTAATAAAAATGAGCAATGATAACTGTAACACTATGGAATTACAAATATTTAAAGTGTGTTCAACACAATGACAGCCTCTATGATGAGAGGATGTTGCTAAAAATACACAAGCCAATATTAACGTTTTCCTTAATTTGGTATATTATAGAAACGAATATTATTTAATGAATGGTGACCATTATGATGTGCAGATCATATCAATTTCTAAGCCCAGTTTTGTCAGAAATAATACGGCAAGCTGATCATAAAATAACAATGGCGAGAAATTAAAATGACTCTATGATTCCAAACATTACTTGAAAAGAAAAAGGATATTTTATTTACATTGAGTGATATAAGAATAATAAATTATAATAATAAAGATACATTATGTGGCAAATCTATTGTATTCCATCAAAAAGGGTTGTGCTATCCACACAAGACAAGAAATCATGCATGGGTAGTGAGCCAAGCTGCATATCAAATAAAGCAAGTGGATCCATTGGATCTAGCTCAGTAATTCCCAACACAAATGGTTGTTCTGATGAAGAAGTAGAATCCGTTGACGGTGATGCTGATGAAAAATTCAAAGGATTAGAAAGTAAGAATTCAGCAATCGCCTTCTTGGTTATTTCTACAGGTTCCCACATATCCCAGAACGTCTCCTTTGATAAGATGGACAGAATGATCTCCAACTGATCTCGAGCCTCATAATTAAATGCATCCAAACGGATCATATACATTGTAATCTGACTACAAATATCCAAGGCAGAAAGAGTGATTCCATGTGGGATGTGTGTGGGCAAACCTTGATAATTTTCAGGATTGTCCAAGAACTCCATCGTTTCCCTCACTGTTTGTTTAATGTATCCCATGTTTTCGTTGATCCGTAAAATGGTTTCGACATCGGTTAAATCCAATCCCGGCGGCAATTCAACCCTAAACGAACCGATACTATAGAATGCGAGCACAGGGTAAACATATTCGTGCTTGATGAAACTGAATGCCATCTTGTATGTTAAATACAGCATATTGAATGTATACGATTGCAACGGAGACCATGTGTGTTGTGTCTTGGCGATAAAGTTTTTGAAATCAGCGAGTACCTTTTGAATACTGGAGCGAACATCAGGTGTTGGAATAATAAAGTCATTCTCATCAACAGGGGCACCTACACACGAATAATTGGTTACAGGGACATCAAGCTTGCCGCTGATAGGGTTTGAGTTATAATTGATTGAAGTTCTCATAAATGTGCCATTTTTTGGTTGAGGAAGTAGCAAGATGATGTGACAACTTAATCTTGCGACTACTGCTTTGATGTAAAACGTTTCAATCATGTAATTGTAATGATTATAATCTGTTGTATTCCCGTTAGCTACATCAAACTGGTATGATTCCGATTTGTACATGTTAACAGGAGGATAAGGATGCACTTGATGAGCCAAAGCATCACGAGGTACTTGTTCCACTATAAAACAACAACAAGAAAAAATGTAAATAAATGATTTTGTAGAAAACGATCCGTGTCACCTACTTTCTACGCAGCCTCTGACAGTACACTTGTAAGCAGCCCAAAAAGTAACCAGTAACAGCTCTTTCTCGACAGGACCATAACCAGGCGGAATGTTGTTGTCAAACAACCCCAAACGAGCAGCAACCATAAAAGACAATGCAAAGAGCGCCATACCCTTTTTTGGATAGCCAAAAGTAACCTCAAATAGTGCTAGTAAGACAATGGCTTGGAACTTACTTAATGTCGCCTCAGTAGTTGCCTTCGTCAGTAATAGATGCGCATAATCCAAGAAGGGGTTTCGCCTTGATTTATCCATTCCATCCCATAATGATAAGGGTTTATTATCCAAGATGACGGATTTGAATAAAGTTGTACCATAAATGACTGCTAAAAGCAAATGATCCGCAGTGTCAGTCCAGTATGCTTGCAGCAACATGGTTTTATTAATAAGCATAGAATAAGGATGAACTCTATAAAAGTACTCTATCAGCTTTAAAGCTTGCTGCGGTGGAAGTGAATTAAGGGGGTTAACCACTAGCGCGTCAGCCGCAGGGGTCTCGAAAAAAGTCGTTGTCTTGTCAGCAGCGAGGGCCGAAATGGTGAAGTTGAGATCGGTGTAATATGTAAGCCGTAATTTGGACAATCTTCGAGTAAGTATGTTGCTAATGTCTGCCGACATCCAAACAAAGTAATGAGTAAGATGGTAGAGCTTGGCAGAACTAGCTGCCGACGGTCGCTCTTGCGAGCTTTTTCGCTTTTGTTCCACTTCTTTGGTTAGGCGGATACGACTATTATCAATCAACTTTGTCTTTTTGTCAAAGTACGTTGCAAAGAAATGGTTGATATAATAGTCTAGGTGAGCACTTGGAGGTTCGTCTAGGAATCTGTTGTTGGTTATTTCTGAGAGAGTAGAGACATTTTCGAAAATAAACTCTTTGCAGAATGAAAGCTGGCTTGTTTTTGATAAAACAAGCTTGTTGACAACAGCGTTTTTCGGTGGTCTTCCAACTGTCCCAGGCTTTGTGTAGATACAGGCTTGGCTATTCTTGGCAGTGCAGCGCTGGCAGGGCTTTTGTCCATCGCATTTTACTTTGCGCATACGACAAGGCAAGCAGCTTACTTTACGTTTTGACATGCTTTTTGTTTTGTTTATGTTTTAATGTAAAAAGAAGAAAATAAGAGTGAAAAATGGGAAAGAAAAAAGAAAACCTGAAAAGTTGAATTTATTTTGTATTTAAACACTTTTCCTTTCTCTCTGATTTATTTTTAATATAAAACTCCGGTTTGCTCATGGCAGCTCAATTATTGGATGAATCATTTCACCAGTATCGCACTACTGCTGTGCCTGAACTGAGAAAAAAGAAGCCCATCATTGTAGGGAAGCTAGTAAATCAAGTGAAGCGGCTAAAGAAAACAACCTCCAAAGTGGCTCATTACAATGCTAATGAATGTCCAGGTTCAGATGAGCTACAGTCGAAATTAGAAGAAGGTAAGGTAGTGAGAGACAATAACTCTAATGAACATAACCTTACACAAAGCCTGTAGCACAACATGGTTCCAGACTACTGGGTAAAATAAAAAGTCATATTTTAACTTTGGATGATGAGCAGCAAATCTTGCCACAAGAAAAACAAATGGCGACAAAGCCAAAGCGCTATTTTAAAAAGAGAAATGCAGCTAATCATGTTGAGACAAAGCAAAGTTCCTTATTTCGAAAGCATAAACGTCAGAGACAACAATATCAAAATGCAAAAGATACGCCTCTATCGCTTCTTTCAATTAAACACCAAATGAGCGAATTTAAAGTTCCTGCAGATTGGTGCTGCATCAAAGAAAATAAGATGGATGATTTAGAATATCTGTAAGTGATGGATAAGATAAAGGAATGTTTAAACTCACGTTCTCACACTCCTTTTAATCTCCTTGGTAAGCCTTCCGTCTCAGATGATACGTGATGTCATCCAGAACATTAATATGCATCGATTGGCCATTGGAACAGTCTTGGAAAGAATAGAGCTGAAGCGATGCGAAATCAGACAGTTTTCTGAAGGTATAACCGAACTCAATCATAAACTAGAGGTAAAATAAAACAAACAAACAAACAAAGAGAATCACTTTTATTTACTAAGTTGCTATTGGGTAACTAGCAATTGGTGGTTAAGCCTGATGGGAATAAGAGAATGATAGAACCAGTAAATCAATTAAAGAAAAGCAGACCATTGTTAAAGCAAGCTTACATTCGTCATAAGAGAATAAGGCGTACAATAGACGCAAACAAAAGTATCTTGGATTCTACTTCAAAATTAAAAATATTACAAGCAAAAGTGAATGCATTTAGTAATAATGCTTCATTTTGGTCAATGATCTACTGGTTTTTTCCTTTAGGTAAGAGTAAATAAACGCCACTTCTATTATATATTAACGATAATTAATGCTATTGTTGTTAGTGGTAATGGTGTTTGTACTTAAATTTGTCTATATATTATTGTAATTGCAATTAGAGTAACAATAATAATGATGTATGTATAGCAGGGCTCTTATTTTTTTTTGGTCAAGTATTAGATGCATTTCAAAAACGTATATACATATACATATATTTATATCTATATATATATATCTATATTCATAAGTAAACCTTTCTTTCTCTTTTGTTTTTCTCTTACTTATTTACTTCCTTCCTTTCTCCCTTCATTTCCCTTTTTTTTTTATTTATTATTATATATCCATTCTTTTCTTTTTATCGCGTATTTATTTACTGATAATACAAACAAACAAAATAAATAAATAAACAAATCACATTTATATAATCTTTCCCTTACCCCCCCTTTTTTTTATTATCACTCGAATGGAACAAACCAAGGGAAAAGAAAGCCCAACAGGTACCGTCCGTCGTCTTATCCGACAGCAATCAGTTACAAGAGGAACAGCATCTAGCATGGCCAAAATGGTGAGACCTACCAAGACACCTGCAGTAATCATTCCAGACCAAAAGAAGAATTTGCTCAAAGCTAATGTAGATCTCAACAACTCGCCTTTCGCTAAGAGAGGGCAATGTGACAAGCACAAGCAAGCAAGAACTCCTAGTGACAGCTCTATTGAAAATTCTTCGGATATACCAGGGTCAGAGGCGCCATCTTTTGAGAGTCTTACAAGTTCGTCATCCTCCAGTACCCAAGGAGAGGAGGAAATGATACCCAAACCAAATAGTCACTACATCACTCTCAAACTATCAGAAAGTACACATTCTACCAAATCCATCAAACCCAATGCAAATACTCCTGAGGCTCCTGGCGATAAACTCAGTGTGGGGTCGATCACACAAAATGTAAATGCCTTATGCAAACTAAACTAAAGATTTTTATTTATTTGTCCTAAATGAATTACTTCTAGGCTTCGTGTTGCTATGGAGATATACCCCATTACATGAGTAGACCGATTTGTGGAGCTTGTAATCGTAATGTCAAAGTAACATCCAGTCCGGTTAAGCGCTCTCAACACTCTATTTCTTCAGATAGAGAGCTGCCAACTCCAACAAACTCACCAAGATCGTATAGTCCCTCTTCTCCTACACCTAGAAAGAACCATCTGCTAACATCAGACAATGAAAATGTACAACAAGATAATGGGAGAAAAGAAGAAAGAAAGACCATTAATTTTGATAACATCACTTCGATAAGAGACATAGTCTTTATATCTAAAAGTCAAATCAATGAAATATTGAAGGCAGATAACAATACTCTTGCAAAGAATATACTCAAACACCAGTTAGAATTAATGAACAAGTTGGAAAGTATGGAGCCATTTCAGATTTCTCCATCCGCTCCCAATTTAACCACTGCATCTACGGTTATGCCTGTTATGATGATGAATGTAGAAAATGCCAGTCCTGTAATTCGACTATCAGAGTGTCTCTATAACGAGCTGAATAAACCTACCCAAGACTGGAATAAATCTGTGACACGTATAAAATGGTCACTTGGAAAGATGATGGGAAATATTGCAGGAACCGGTGGAATCCAAGATCTTGATTTTGATGATTATGGATATCCTAAGCACGTCTTGATATCTGGCACTTGTATTACTAACGAACATAAACTACTACCAAAGGTAAGATACTTCATGCATATTTATATACTGATAGCATTAATTAATTTATAAAAAAAACAATGTAGCGTCTACAGAAATTTCATAATCACAAGTACAATTTAGCATGCTACTCTTATTTAATTGAAATGACACGACAGAAGCGCTTGCAGGAATTTCAATTAATATCAGAAAGTGAATGGATATCTGATGATACAGTCAGCTGTTGCGAGTTTGTTACACCATTAGATATACCTCAAAGATGTACGGTAAAATTTGGTTTATTAAATAGAAGACACCATTGTAGAAGGTAAAATGCTTATTCTCAAACATTGATCAATGTGTCAAAGAAAAAAAATAACTAACCCGAATGAAATAGCTGTGGGCATATATTCTGCCAAAAACACAGTGCAAATCGCCTGGCTTTGTTTAGCCCTAGAGGTACGGAATGTGGTGAATGGGCTAGAGTATGTGATACTTGCTTTTACTCAAAAGTCGGATCTTTCTTGAAAAGATACTAAAAATAAATTAAACCTACTGATCATTGTACTATTTAAAAGGGGTTTTTTTCTGTTTTAAGAAAGCCATCAAATATCTGAAAACATTTATATGTATATTTTTTAATAAAAGAAAAAAAAAAGAGAGGGAAAATGAGATTATACTCCTAAGGTTTTCTGTTTTACGTCGATACCTTATAAAGGGAAATAGATACTAAACGGGAACAGGACATTCCTGGAGTTCGATTTTTTTTTTATTATACAATTTATTGCACAAACAAACAAAAAACCTGTTTTGTATTAAGAAGCTTTGCAAGGAAAAATTATAATTTTCTATGATAACGAATGCATAACCTTAATTTAATATTTGAATGGTTATCGAGTATACTCATATACAAAAAAAAAGACTGTTTTCATCAGGGATTTTACGGTTGGTAACATTTAGGTAATTGTTATAACTACAACATTACCAGTAAAAATGGTTACCAGTTTTATGATAAAGAAAGTAAGAACTGGTTATCATTTGGACCACATGCTTTTTGGTGCCATAGTTTCATGCAGGCAAGCAAAGCACTTCAAACTTTTTTTTTCTTTTTATTCAAAGGTAAATCTGTAAGTTTTCCTATAGGTATGCATTAGACTTACCAAAACCATTATGATAAACCGGGTGTGTTAAAAACCAAAATAGCTATTTTTTTGTTTAGATTTAAACATAAGCTCAACGTGTATAATATTCCAAAATTTCAAGGGTACCAGATAGTTAAAATACATCCATGATTTGATTAATGCTGGATATTTTTAAATGAAAACATTGGCTCGTTGAATAACAGAAACATGATTTATAGAAACATTTATCTTTCATATACTAGATTGTATTTCCTTTTAAATATATATTTATGAAAAAATCTGTGCATGAAGTATGATAAAACAAAATAGTTTCCTGAGTATTTCTAGCACATCTTTCCTACAATATTGTATAAATTAAAATGCATTATTTAAGAAAGCGAGGTGAACAAATTTTAAGGAGGTAGATTAGTCTCCAAGCCTTGCTTTTGCAATCATACAACGTTAAATTTGCTAATGAGGATTGGCTATGCAAGTTACAATATGAATTTTCGATGTTATTTAACAATAACTAGTATGGATATCTAAAATAATATAGCTTCTACTAGTATAATGTTCAGTGATGAACCAATCCAATTATAAATTGCAATAGTCTCAATATTTCTCATTGAATTTACTTTTATTCATGAAGATTCTATAACCGTAAAGTTCTTTGAGTGTTCATTTGATCGAAACACAAAATTAGTATAGAGGAAGGTATCATCGTATCATTCATAGATATGGTATTATGGAACAAAATCAACTTCTTAAGTAACAGTTGAGTACTTTTAAGAATGAACCAAGGCCTTTATCTTGGATTTTGAAAAATATTTACTTCTTTAAATTGCACTTTAAATGATATGTATTTATTTACATATTATTTATATATATGTATATAGATCCAAGCACAAATGTAAAACATGGTAGCCCAATCTTGAGAGAAATTATGCTTGTACTGCTGAAAAAAAAAGACCTCATTTGTTTTGATATGTAATAATAGAAATGTAGTACTTATAACGGGAACTGCTATAACAAGATATTAACATAATAATAAAACCAAATAATTGAGTTACATCGTTGTCTTTGTAACTAGATTCTCGAACATTTATAAATCTTTATCTATTTCAGATAAATGTAAGTTGAAATGCTGTTTAATCTCTTTCTCAAACACTTTATTTAGCAATTTTGATTAATAGATAAAATTCAGTATTTATGCATCAAGTATATTTTTAGAAAGTTTCGTTTTGATAATTACTCACTGGTCATACTAATGTCCAAAACAGATATGACATTTATTTGTTGAACAGAGCACAAATCATCCGGTTAAACTACTTCGATATGGATTCTCCTACTTTTGTATTTTTAATAACAAAGTACTTTGACTTATAAATTTAGCATTGTGATTCTCTAGTATTTTTTTTTTTTTTGTTAATATTTGATTATGTTTCTTTAAATATCATGTACATGTTGTTAATTGCAGAATTGCAGAATTGCAAATAAAATGTAATCAATAAACAAATAAATAAAATATGGTAATATTACCTTTCAACTTCCTTAGTATCACTTGGGTAAAAAAATGGAAACGGGCATGTATGGTACCTCAATTTATTAGTCAATTATATTATTTATCCATGTATAAATTATCATTTTCTTTGTCACGCATAGTATGATACAAGATTATAATCGATTCACTAAATTTGTTACTATAAATACAAAGATTTATACATAAAATGGTTAAAAAAAGGATCCATCAAGATTTCAAGATTGGGAGAGGTGGAACTATATAATATTAATAGAATGTTCGAATCAGTGCATTAAACCGAAACTAGATTTATTCAACTTTTTCGGTGATTCGGCCTCTTATTATAAAACATTAGATACCATCAAGGAATTATACAAAACAAAGTATTCTCTTTCATTTTTATTATGATTAGATTCAACAATAATAAACATTTTAACAAATTGGTATTTAATGTACAGGAAGGCAGGTGGTTTAAAGTGATGTATTAAGAGGTGACGCTTCATAAGGGCGATCTGGGGTCTCACGATGGTACGAATTAAAAGATTCATAACTGTCCATTCTGCGAGGATGATGGTGGCGCATATTAAGCTGTTGAGGAACAAAATCAGAGGAAGGATGTCGATTGGTATAAGGAAGAAATTGTTGTTGACCGTAAATAGAGGTTGGATGATGTCTACCATCTGTAATAGACTCAAATATTTTAGATTCGTTCGAGTGCATACTTGGTGATGGTGTGTTTTTATGTTTAACAGTTTGTTCGACCTTTTTAAAGAACTCTTTAGGTGATATATCTTTATCACTTAGATTAGGATCCTGTAAGAATCCTTCTAAATCATCGGGGACCTTTAAAATAAGTGTTAATACTTTGCTAAATGTTTATATGTAATCCATTATTACCATGCAAAATTCCTCATAGGATTCTAATAACTGTTCGACTACACGAATAGCTGAAAATGAGTCATCCTTGATAGGATCCTTAGAGTTGGCTGTCAGAATATTTGGAGCAATTACACGTGCAAGGTTGGGTATATCCATCCGACTACCAACATCAGTAGTAACATGAGAGAATGACGCTACCCATCTAAAGAAAACAAACAGAACCTCCATAGTCTCTCGATTGCATCTTGGTAGCATACAACATATCAAATGAAGAGCACGTTTACGATCTAAATGGTTTTCTATTTCTGTAAAGAGAATGGTGTTAATTATTATGCCTTATTGTTTTTAATATCAATATATTTATATTTCTTACTTTCTGCGCAAATAAATAATTTATGCAATTTTTGTGTCAAAAGAGGATCTGGTAGCTCTCGCAAGAACTTCTTTAACAATGCTGCAACTTGGATAACATTCTCTTGGGTAAGGTCAACTTCACCGGGGTTTTTATCCAATGCATCTGTTAGCTCTTTCAATCTTCTAATGTTGCCATTTTTTCTGAATACGCCTTCGATTGACATATCCATTTGTCGCATAGCAGTGATGGAATCATCAATGAATGACGCTAATTTAACTGGTGAATGACCAGCACCAAGGTTGGATTCTACGCCAGTACGTTCTGTAAGTACATCAAGTGAAACACCAAAGGTGCCGTCTTCTTTGCCTTTCGCATGCTTTTGCTTTTTGAACGAAGTAAAAAACTTTCCCCAGATAGATGATTTTTTGTTTTCAATAAGATTGAGTAGTTCGCTGGAAGAAAAGCTTCCTTTAACATATTTTTCAAGTTGAACTACTGCTACGTATCGAATAATCATGTATTGAAGTGCAGAAAGTTCTGAGAGATAGATTCTTTGTCGTGACATGCTGCTGTCTAATGGTTGCACCTTATTACTTAAAGGTTGAGATACAACAGCTGCTGCCATTTGAGGTAAATCATCCAATCCAACGCTTCGCCGTGATTTATGTTTGGAAGCTTTATGGTTGTTTTCTGGAAATTCTGGAAGTTCTTTATGTTGATCAAGACGACGTTGGAGGCTCTCCTTTCGAGCAGGCATATATGTCTGCTGCTGAGCCTTTAGTGAGGCTGAAAGATCTGCATTGCCGAGAATAGTTGATCTTTTTGCTGTTTTGAACGAGCGGGACATTTTACGATCTAGCTGAGTGGTTGAAGGTTTGACATCGGTTATTTCGGGAGGATATGAATGCACCTTTTCATCTGCTAGCAATAGTAATTTTTTTTCTGTTGAGGGAGACATGATCATACCAGAGTGGATCTCTTTAAGATTGTTCGGTGTCTTCAATTTGGATGAATAATCTACTGATGATAATTGGTTATCTAATAAAGTGAAGATTACAACACAGAGATTGGCATTGAATTTAAAATAGAGAAACATTAGTTCATTACTCGAAATAATATAAAGTGAAATAAAACTATTCCCACATTTATTTTCTTTCTTTCATTTTTTTCTCTCTCTTCAAAGAGAAATAAACAAAACAACAACAACAACAACAACAAAAAGTGAAATGAAAATAAAATAACTGACTCTCACCTGTTATTTGGAGCAAGTTACAGAGTCGGCTGAGTGCAACTCTTAAAAGGAAGCTGAACTGTGAGAGTTTAGTGACATGCTCAAAAGTAGACGGACTAGATGAACTACAGGATGTGCAGACGATGCAGGTGTTTGAAGGATTATAAGACGCTTGGTCGACATTCTCAGCAAGAGGACGATGACAAGACTTGCATTGAAAGCAACCCATATGCCATCGGTAGTCTCCGTAACGCATACACTGGTCCTCGATGGTATTTTTACAGGCATGACAAAAATCTGTGTTCTTTGCTTTAATTAAGCGCTGACAGTCGCGGCTGCGCCTTTCCTTTCCAGGAATTTCCATTAATTTTGCCAACAAGCTCGACACAGCAATTGGTTTCCCAACTTTGATTTCCTAAAAATAGAAATAAAGTAAATATGGGTAATGGACTATAAATACTTTTTTTTCTATGTTTCTGCTTATTTTACCAAACGCAGGGCAGCTGTCAGTACAAGTCGGATCAAGATCTTTAAGAAGTGAGCTAAACCCGTAACTAAAGACAGGAGCTCCTGTGTAATTCCGAGTTTCTTTATTTCAATATCGCCTGCCCTGGATAACAATGAAAAGAAATTGATAATTTTCTTGCACAACATTTTAGCATCACGCGTGTACTTAAATTCTGAAAATCAAATGTCAGTTATATTAAGTTTATTAAGTCCCACATTTACCTGGCTCATGATATTTCTGATATATACAATGAATCTCATCTACTCCAGCAAATAGCGCTTCAACATGAACCAAAAAGCGCTCTGAAAGACAAATACTTTCTATGTAAGCACCGTTTGATACATGCAGTAACATTTCAGATATACATACAGCAGATGACTCTATATCACAGGCACCTCCTTTATTATTTCCTATCCTCATGTTATAACTACAATAAATTCTCTTTTACCTTCAAATGCTGACAAGACGGACCAAATGCTTACAACTTTATCTTCCATTTCACGTTGCTTTTTAATCAACTCAGCAGGATTTTGTGGCTTTTGTTCTGGAAACCAGAAGTATAAGTCAGCCTCTTTTACTAAAATCAGATGACAATTATATACTTGCCTTCAATAGATAAAGGTTCACCGTCTTTTTGAACAGGGTAGGCTACTTTGACACTCCAATACTAGATGATTTCATTTTGTTTTTGTTTTTTTAAAAAAAAAACTCTTCCAATTGACTTTTGCATAATATACCTTTTGTATCATATAACACTCCGGATGCCAGTGATCCACCTTCTCATTTTTTTCAATCTCAACATATTGTTTAAGAATTGACATGTCACAACCTGCGCATAAAACAGCAAACCGAGTTGAATAGTGAAAATGGCAGTAAACTTTTGAATTGTTTTCGTAATATGAGTCCTCTGGCCCAAAAACTGTCGAACAGTCACTGCATGTAAAATGATTTGTATGATACTTTTTATCCAACGCAATAATATAGGTTCCACGTAAAGGTTCGTCGCATTGGGCACAAACAAGTGCCAGTCGCTTAAAATAATCTTTTTCGCATAGTGGTTGACCATGTTCTGTAGGGTGGGGGAGGTATCGAGAGGCAACTGGTGAGTTACAGTCCTAAATAAATAAATTAAAATAAATTAAAAAGGGTTAATATATATAGACATATTACACTATAACTTAGTTTGTGTACTTCAAGTGCTTACCCAGCAAGTAAAGCATTCAGGATGGAATGCACCATCCAGAGCTCTCACAAGTTGCTCTCCCAAAGGCTTTGTGCATTTCGAACAAACGAGTGTGTGTTTAGGAGTGTCTTTATTCATATTGTTTGAAGAGGAAAGGTCATGTATTGTATTTACAGAATAAAGCCAGCTAGTTGAAGCTAATAAAAGAGAAAGAGAGACAAGAAAACGATTAAATAAAATAAATAAAATAAAATAAAAAAGGAGAGCTTATTATCCTAAAAAGGTCTACAAACTCATGATAAAAATAGGAACAAAAAAGCCTGTCGGACTTGTCAGGATAACTATTTATTTTTCCACTTATTTATTCAGATTCATCCAGTCATTCCATATCCCCAAAAGGCTTGGCTTAAATAAAAAAGTGTTTGTGTGGGTTTCTGGAACTAAATCCGAGGCTTGTTCATTTCCATGTCAAATATCAACCCGATATCATCTTTCCAAATTCATTTTAGTTAACCTTTAGAAATATGAAATTCAACCTCATCTAATTTTCATAACTTTAGTGTGTGTATAATCCCATCTCGAATAACAAATATTTTTACTTGCTAACCATTATGCTGATTTCTCCAGCCGACTTGTTAAAATATACAAATGGTGGACGTTCATAACTAATAAGAAGAAACATTTATTGAATGAAAACCGTAAAAGTCACATTTCTGTGATGTGGTGACAGGTATTAACAACTGCTTCATGTTAGTACACTGCTTTCACTTAACGAGGATAGATGTGCCTTGAATAATAATTTTGATTTTTAGAATTAAAATAAACCTACAGTTTGAAACTTTGAATAATGGAGAGAGAAAGCGTTTAAAGAATCAACGTGGTCTCTTATAAATAAAAATTTGTTAAAGTGGATAGTAATAGGTCAAGACCTTATTCTCCTGAAATCGATATACTAAGAAACTTGTTTGTTTAATAACAAATAACCTGTAGGATTTCGTTTTCTGAGAGAGAAAAAACTCCTTTGAAGCAAAACCTCTACACTGAAGTTAGTTTTTTAACGGCAATTTCTCTTCCAACTCTTTCTACAAGACGCTATAATAAATTCAGTACGTTTATTATTCTGCTTCCATTTAGCAATTACTTCCATGTTTCATTTTACAATTACTTCACCATATGTTATATGGAAATTAACCAGTAAATTACTCTTAACATTAGTGATTATAAATACTGAGCCCTTGGTATTTGGATAAATGCTATACATCAAAACTGTACAAGGTCTACCGCCAGCTCAACTGACGTTTGCAAATTTACCTTCCATTAAGAAAGGACCATGTATTCCTCAATGAATTATAGTGACACTAACCAAACCTATCTTCTCTAGTACAAAGACAATGGAAATTTCCAACGGTTAGAAGTGCAATATCATATCGCAGCTCGAAAACAATGCAGCCAAAATTCATTTATTACAAGTTATATCAAGAAAAACTTGATGGTTAGGTCCTATTATAAATAGGAAAGAATAATGTTTATAATAACTCATATACTATTTAATTTCTTGAACGATCTCTGGTCTAGTTTTTGGCAAGATTTTTAAAAGTAGCCACTCTACAATATAGCAAGAACATATGATGACAAGAAATCATCCACACACACACTTTCTCTCTCTCTCTCTCTCTCTCTCTCTCTCTCTCTCTCTCTCTTACGTCTCTATTTTTTAAATTTTTATGATGGAAAACTCACAACAGGTAAATAAGTCTAGTTTTTAAAACCTGGTATTGTTATACTCACTTAACTTAGGCCCCCTTCAAAGTCACTTTCAAAGTCAATATTTCCCAACACCCCGAGGAAAAACATATTAACATCAACTACGGGATACAAGTGTTTGGCAACAATAATAAATTCACTGATACAACTTTGACTACCAATGTAAGAATACTATTTTATTAATTAATTAAGTTCTGCCTACTAAATAGAATTTTTTAAGGTTGAAGAAGAAGAAGAGGAGGAGAAGGAGGAGGAAGACGAAATTACAGAGTAACTTATATAGTTACTCTTACCTGTAATATATAACCTTTTAATACATTCAAATATGTTTAAATAAAAAAAAATCGAGCTACGAGGATTCTCTTTTTTCTGGAAAAACAGCACATTTACTATCTGATGTCTCTTTCCTTACCATCAGTCACCAAGTTATTTTACTTTTAAGCTATTCATTTCCATTTATTGGGCCTTATAAATGATTATTTTTCAACGATTTTTATTTCCAGTACTTTATCTCTTATATGCATTTCTTTGATTACAAATTATAGACAAGCACTTTGATATTATTCAAGACACCTCAAAGAATTAAAGTATCGGTTTTATAATTTTTAAGTACATCTGAAAGAATCTCTCGAAGACGCTGAAATAACCTGGAGGTTTTCAAGAGTATAAACAACTTTTAATTGTTATGTAGTTCTCTACTCAAAAGCAATACTTTGTATGTTGTTGGAAATAATTATAGAGAAAGTAAGTAATAACCATTATTGTATATTAGTAAAAATATCTTACTATATTCTGAGGTGGATGGTCCCATTCGGGCTGAAAGTAAGTAAAGAAGTATGTATTCTATTGACCATACTAAATGAGAAAAGGAAGGAAAGAAAGAGAGAAAGTCAACTTTTCCATTTGACCATTTATCGTATGTATGAAATAAAAATAAGCCACTCTTGACTCTGATATATGAACAACAATGAAACTACGCCACATAGAACAACCAAACCATCGTCCTCCTCATTATGACTGCGTCATATTATTTAAGGTTGCTTCTTTTGAGCATAATATCATAATAGCACATTATACTCGGTTGATTATACAAAAATGGTATTGGTTTTCTATCGATTAATGACACAGTAATATTTCCATATAAAGTTTAGGTACGAGATTGGGAGCATTCAAATTTGTCATTATCATTTGCAGTGATAAAGAAAACACTGGCTTATTTATTTTCTGAAAAGCATGCAGTGTAATGCAAAATATAATAAAGTATAAACAAATAAAAAAAAATAAAAAAAAGGCTAAATTATTTAAATCGTTTCAAAATATTATCTTCTCTTTTCACTTTTATCTTACACTAATCATTCGACAAAGGAGTGAAGGGGAAAAAAATGGAACTTCCTTTACAATTGAATCGTGAAAAAGTAGCATCCATTCTCGGTATTGTTGCTGCCACTACTCTTGTTTGTTCGGTGCTATCTGTCTCTTTAAGAAAAAAGAAAACCAAAGGAACCAAAGAAATCCCTATCCCTGATTCTCGCTACCCATATGTTGGTAAGTAATGAATGATTCG
Source organism: Backusella morwellensis (assembly GCA_024139395.1). NCBI lineage: Eukaryota > Fungi > Mucoromycota > Mucoromycetes > Mucorales > Backusellaceae > Backusella > Backusella morwellensis. Next base: position 22,898 of record VCJI01000673.1, on the reverse strand, counting down.
TTCACTCTAATAAAATCACTCATGTTTATATTATTCTTAGGACATTTGCTTTCCTTGGGGTCCCTTCCACATAAAACAATTTCAGATTGGCATAAAAAATATGGACCCATTATTAACTTAAAAATGGGCATCCAGAACTGGGTCAGCATCAGTGATCGTTATTTAGCACACGAGCTTTATGTCCAAAACGGCTCCATTTTTTTTGGTCCCCCTGACTCTTTATTTGCCAGACTTTATAGCCATAATGGAAGGTAAGAAAAAATGAACACGACTCTTTTTTGCTTACTAAATATCTCGTCAGAGGGGTACTTTTTAGTGAAAAAAAGCATTGGAAAAATGGAAGAGAAAGATGTAAGTACGCCAAACTTAGTATTATTTTAAAAAATACTTACTGTTACGTAAGGCCGTTCCATTTTGGCCCCTAAAATGATTGATCGTTTTATGGATGGCATCGAATCAGAAGTAGAGGGTCTTTGTAAAAGATTGGTTGAGGATTCAGAAAAGGAAGGATCTGTCTATCCAACACCTTATCTTCAATTATCTACCTTGAATATAATTATGAATATCACGATGGGAAAACGATTTGAATCCTTGGATGATCCCGAGCTGAGTGAAATCATGGCAATGCTTAAAGCAAACATCTACTATGAGGGAATCGAAATGGACCTTCCAAACTACCTTCCTATTTTATCGGTATTGAATTTGTTTTCAAATGTTGGCGAAGAGATGAGAGATCACTTTACCAATAGTAGAGATCGTATTATTAAACGACTCATGGCAGAAGCAGCTGAAAAAGAAGAAATCAACTTTGTGAAGGCGATTAACGAAGAAGATTCCACTCTGGATGATACCGATAAACTGGTTCTTTTATGTAAGTGTACTT
>VCJI01000672.1:0-10024 GCA_024139395.1 Backusella morwellensis | reverse complement strand
AAAATATTTTATTTTAAAAAAAAAAAAAAAAAAGCTCGAAGAATATAACAAAGAGCATGAATACCATTCAGAAATGCAAACAAAGAGTCGTTTAAAAAAGCAAGAAGAATTGGAAAAAGTGACAGAAAAACTGGACAGCCTTCGAGAAAGCAATAGGTTATATAATGAGCAACTCAAAAAGAACGAAGATGAATTGTCCGCTAGAAAAGAAACAATAAAGACACTTCAAAGACAAGTATCGGACCAAAATAAAATTTATGCGCAACTGCAGGATCAACTTGGCCAGGCACATATCGTACAGCAGGACTTGGAGGATGAAAAGACCAAATTAATGGAAATTATCGATAAACAAAAGTTTGACCTCGACGAAGCCAGAAGTGGATTGAATCAGGCCATATACAATGTATAAACTATTATAATATCTTTTGTAGCATCCATTATTAATTTTATATTGTATTGTTAGGAATCGAAATTCAACCTCTCCCTGAGTGAATTGGATTCTGTAAAGATTCACAACAATCTCGACAAGTCCAGTTTTGTAAGCGAGCAAGTTACTGTGATAGAAAAAGGATACAAGGATCAGGTGGATACTCTTCAAGCAGAGCTTGCAAGAGTAAGCCAATCGTATGAAGATAGATTGAGCCTGATGTCCGAAGAATACAATGTATATCGCAACAAGTGGGCCGATGCCGAAGTAGAGCTAGAAAAGGCGATAAGCTCATCACATGAGCAAATAAATGGTACATCACCCGGGATCCAAAATAAAGGAATACAATGACTGACTGACTTTTTTTTTTTTATGTTGCTAGGAAAAAACCGCATGCTACAACGTGTGATATCATGGATTACGTACATGTTGTGGGCACATTTATTTTTTAGAATATTCCTGTTCTTTGTCCGTATGTTCCTCTCCCCAAACACACACTCTGAGGAATACTACTCAGAACTGTTTAAAAACTTTGAATTCTGGTTAATCCATTATGCGCAGGACCAGCAGCGTTTGTTACGCTGATTGTAAATAAATAAACAATAAAAATTACCCTTTTTATCATATTTGTTTTCCTTTTTTTTTTTTTCTTTTTTCTTATTGTTGATAATCAGCCATATCTTTCATCTTCATCCGGATCATCTTGAGCAATTTCCTGAGTTAATGTTTATTCAACATTCTCTACTTCCATTAGAAACCATCCAATCTCTTACAATGAGCATATGTAAGGAAGTACAGAAACAAAAGCTCTGGTAATATATGTACTTTAAGATTCGGAAATACTATAAATGGTTATCATTTTTTCTTTGGATTTTATGAAGCCTTTAGTACGCTGCAACGTAGCCACAATGACACTTTAAAAAGGAACTAGCTTATACTATATCTCCTTGTCAAAGTCAGCTAGCATACGTTTTTAAATTTATCATGCAAACATTAAACACAAATACTACTTTTATGAATTTACCCTTCAGTTGTTTTGTGTTGTGGGATAAAGTCGAGTAAAGAGATTAAAAAAAAATAAGTCAAAAATAAATATTACTTGATATGAAACTTTATTCTCTGAAAGTGAAGTAAAAGATAAAAAGATAATCATTTTGATTTTACAAATGACATGGCTCCTTTTATATTACAGAAGATACATAGTAAGGTGATAGATATGGTTTATAGAAGACTAATTATCTTTTATAAATCAGTACGGCAATAGGTGGTGTTTTTGGAGTTTTACGTGTGCCACTTTAAAAGGCCAAAACCTCCCAAACAATCTCCATAAACTTTTCTCGGTCAGACTCTTCAATTTCTTTCATCTTGATCTGAATTTTCTCCAGTATGCGGCGCTTTGTCTCCTCCTCTTCCCATCCTAAACTTGACGGGGTAGACGACTGTGAATCATTTTCATATTCTACAGTAGCACTTGACACCGAAGACAAAAAGCTTATAGTGTCGGTTTCATAAATTTCCAGCATTGCTTGAGCTTTTTTAAGATTGATTTGAATAGTACGCTTGAATTTCAAGATTTGTTAGTGAAACAAACTAGTTAGTACAGATACTATGGTTTACCATTAATGATAACACTGTTGCTAAATAAACAGAAAGACTTGAGTTGTTATTACTATTATTGGGAACATGAACCTCTCTTTTCAGATAGTGTATAGTAACATCATTATAAATTTTGGTACACATAATTTGTAATTTCAGGCCATTGAAATGCGAGGAGCAGCATTCTAGATAATTCAAACATTCCTTATATGGGAGAATAGTAGCCCAGTAATTTAGCATCTTTACACGCACGAAATCGCTTTTACTTCGTTCTTTCTTGCTCGGATTATTACTGCTTTTGTCTTCAGTGAAAAATATCTCATCCAGTCCATTGTTGGAACCAAATGCTAAAATAAAGTCAAGTCTGATGTTTTTATCGCGCAATTCTTTTATACGTTTCCAAGCAAGACTATGGCATTCAGAACTACGCACAAAAATAAATGATTACTCATACTAATATCTGTTTGAGCTTTGAGGCTATAATTAACCTACCGCTTGATGGACCAATTCTCCTGCAAATTAAACAAATTATCATATAAGTCACTATAAACGTTGATTCGAAACCAATCTTCATTATGAGTGTTTTTTTCAAGTTGTTTAGCACGCCATAATATGATCCTAACATCAACAATCAGGGTTGAGCGAATGTTTTTAAGTAGTTATCGTTAAACATCTACATTTTCTGTACTGCAAGAGAGATGAATGCAGTCTCTTTGCTATCCTCTATCACAGAAACATCTTGAATAGATTTGTAGAGCTCGTGTATGTCTTTGGCTTCTCCAATTTTGTTCAGCAAGGCTCTTTCATCTTCTTTTATGCTATAAACGAATCGAAGTTTTGAGATATCAAGAAATTGTTCGACAACCTTCTTGTATTTTCTAGCAACCTTTATTTTTCTGAAATCCAGAACATTGTTTTCGCCACTAGGATAAAGAAAAACGAATGTTAATTATTGCAATGCATGATAAAATGCATTTATTCAAGTAAACCCACTATGTATCAAAAACAATTTGTAATTCATCTTTCACAGAAGTTGTCGTTTCCTCAGGTGATTTTCGTTTAATTTTCGTGATTTGATTGGTTAGTCTTATTTGTATATCTGTTGTTGCGTTATTTTCAGACACCTTTAAGATAAGAAAAAGAAAGGTCAGTACAAAAGCCAAGTAAAATATAACAGTTAGCAACCTCCAGAATATTATTAAGTATGATATTTTTAGCAGGCCCACTTTCTGCTACATTAACTACTATGTTTTTGAGCTTCTCGATTCGTGTTTTCACTTTGCTGGACAAGTCTTTTTGATTGCTTTTTTTGACCCAAAGATCATTCAGAATCGTTATAAGTTTAGGAATGGTTGAGCTAAGATCTAAAAAGTAGTAATGATTCAAAAGAGCTGAAATCAGAACCAAGTTACTCCAGGTTTTGTAATGGGTTGACACTAGTGAGAGTTCTAGTATATGGATTATCTCTGCCGATTCAGCTTTTGTTTTACAATGGTGATTAGAAATGGCTAAAGTAAATTAAAAAAATCATTTTCTATGTATGTTTACCCTCTTCAAAGATCGCTTTAGCTACAGTTGCATCAGAACTCATTTGTAGAAAATGAAGATAAATTAGTCAGTTGCCAAAAGCAGAGGGACTCAAAAATCGACTTTTATTTGTTCCAATAAGCGTGTGAAAAAAAAAATATTAACATACGTCACCCTCAACTCCTAAAAAGCAAATATATGTATAAATTTTAATCAGTTTAAACAATATATGTAGATACCAGTTCATCTCTAAAAACAGAAGATTAAACCTTCAATGATGTATGACTCTATGTAGCTCGATATGATTGGAAGGTAGACATGAAAAAGATTTCTCCTAAACAGCAGATTACTCTAACCTATACTCTTATCCATTTAGCAAACAACATTCCAAGTTTTTCCTTACGGCTAAAGAAAAAGATTGAGGGTCTCTCACCTTGCTGAGTGATAGCTATGGCTAGACTGTAGATCACTCCTCAGTCAGGCGTATTATAGCTGCTGATTCATAAAGACGGCGAGACATTGTCTTGTATTTTATATGGAAACAGTTAGTCTGGTACGAGAGAGACGACCTGTTCATCTACCCAGGTGATAGCTATAACTAGATTATAGATCACTCCCTGCGCAGACATAGCAACCAGGCATGATACCCAGTAGTGTCCTTGTCTTTTTGTTGAACACCTCACTGCTTTTTAACATACTGTGCTCAGACTGGCTATTGTATAGGTTAGTTCCTTTTTTTTAAAGTGTGAACACTTCAACTAACACTTTTTTTTTTGATTTTTTAACGCTTTGCCACTTCTTTTCGTATTCGACATGGACTTTACTAGAAGATTGAGGGTCTCTCACCTTGCTGAGTGATAGCTATGGCTAGACTGTAGATCACTCCTCAGTCAGGCGTATTATTGCTGCTGATTCATAAAGACGGCGAGACATTCATTGTCTTGTATTTTATATGGAAACAGTTAGTCTGGTACGAGAGAGATGGCCTGTTCATCTACCCGGGTGATAGCCATCACGAATGGCTTTTGTTACAATAAACTCTATCCTTTTCACTGCCCATATAAGCTTTGTATAAATATCCCTTGAGTGGGATGGTGCTGGTCATACGAATTCTTAACTTGATAATGCTCTGACAAACGTACATCATAGCCTCCATTTCACTGACTAATAACCTCTTGAAATTTGCCAAGCTCACTGGTGTACACGACCTGTGCGATCCCAAAATAAAGAGTCAATTCCCGTTTTGTAGGATGGCTCATCTGAAAAGAAGCCTTTTCCGAAAATGTTGCCGTCAGTCATTGTACAGCAGTTAAAAGTTTATACCTTGTATACATGGTATTGGGGTTTGGTTTTGCCACTGTTTCAAGGGCTTACATTTCGAATAGACTATATTTAATAAGTGTTTAAAGAGGTACAATCTAGTTTAGAGGTATTTTGATATCACTCAAGTAATAACAGAAACGCATTGCTTTAATTTGTTTCTGAGGAATATCATATTTGACAGATTAATTGCATAATAATAATGTCGGGCGATACCTGATAGCTTTAACTTCATGAGCTTTTTTTTATAAAATGTAATCTTTGAATCTTCTTTTATTCTTCATGAGTTGCAATGAACATAACCATCTATTAATCATTTATGTCAACACGTTCAAATGGATAATGCATGCTATTTTAGAGAAAGCAAGTAAATGAGACCGACCGACCAATGACGTGGATTCTAGACCAACCAATTAAGTGTTGGCATAGGTTGATGGAAGCATTATTATGTATGATTTATTAATCTATGTAAAAAGCGATAGGAAAAGTATATGGAGTTGAATGTGTTTAGTACACATCTGAGTATACAGATTTGTTTGATACGCAGATGTTGGCATCTCTACCTTTACTTGTTTTAGATGCACTAGCATTAATGTAAACATAGAATCAGTTTTGAATAGAAAGCGTACAATGTAATAAATATGTATGTATGTTACAATAGAAAAGAAGCATTGGAAATCCATCAATAAAAAGTGTATATAAAAAACTCGTGATATTTGGCAAAACAACAGACTTGGCTGTGCTACCGAATATCGATTTTTAATAAATAAAAATTTAAAAATAAGCTGTCCGAAGAGAGAGAAAGAGAAAAAAAAAACTTTTTTTTTTTAACAGCTCTCTTCTGCTTTGTTCTTGTTCTTTTATATAAATATATACATATATTTAGTTATATCTAATACATAATAATAAATAATAATAATAATACGTTAAAACGTTGTTAAACAGTAAAGATGTTTAACGGTAATCCCAACCAACAACAACCAGCAATCGTACAAAGCAAATACATTTCCAGTTCAGATTATGCTCTCAATGTCATTTTCAGTCAATTTGAACAAGTCGCTGATTCCAAAATGTCACTCATTTTAAATATGGGCGTGGTAAATCCCAACAACAACAACAACAATAATAATAATAATAATAATGTTATTATTACCATGGATACTAATACAACAACTTTTGTAGGACACTGATGTTAATCTTCGACAACTCTTGGGACAAGGAAGTGACGCTGCTTTTGATAAGTTGATATGCTCACTTGCCTCACTCGCCGCAACACAACAAAGCACGGTCATTGATGCAGTGATGAGATGGAGAAAAGTAAAAGTAGAACCTTTGGATTCTTCCATGATAAAACGTATGAGGTAATGGACCAAACAAACAAAAACAACCCAATACAGCAGCAAATTGATCCTAAATACATGTTTCTAGTGAATCAGCACCTCTTTCTCGTGTTCGTGAAACTCAGTCTGTCCTTAAAGAACGTCAATCAGTAATGCATAAATACAAATAGACGCAAATATTATATATATATATAAACTGAGTTTTATTTTAGCTTGCATCCGTGTTTATATTATGTCGTACCTTAATTGAAATCATAAAGCGATTGACACCTGGCTCTTTACCCGATGATTTAGGCGAGAATCTAGAGGAAATTGTATTCAACCAACTCAAAAAAGCGGATCCGTAATGTTTTGTTCTTTATATTAACACGTGAAAACAAGTCATGCATTCGTCTTCTAATACAAAAATATAAATATAGAGATGCTATTAAACGTTCAAAGAATAGAACAGCAAGTATGGATTTGTTTGCAGAATTGATAGGCGAGTTGTCCAATATTAGGTTTGCCTCGGTCAGTGACCGATTTATTGCGGAATTGGAAAAATACAACAATCAGACTTTGATGAAGGAAAGGCAGAGTCATATGGAAATGCTAATCAGAGGCATGCGTTTCTTAAAGATTAAAGTGAGCGGGAAAAAAAAAGAGAGAAAAAAAAACCAAATAAATAGAGAAATAGAGGGCTTATGTATACGTACAGATTTATCCCGTAGATGCCTTGGAAGAAACAGCTGACTTTTTGTCCAGTTGTGCAAACTTTTTCAAGAATTCGCATGGTGCCAAAGTAAAGCACGCATATGCTCGACTATTTATTCAATTGTTATTGCCAATTGCGGAAGTTGCTGTGGCAGAGGTTAATTTTCCAGCTTGGGCAAAATCAGTGGATACAATGTACCCGAGAGCATTGAAAATGACACTCAAACCTAGACATATTTTGGTAAGCATCTCTATTATATATTTGTGAGTGAGAAGCAAGATAAAATCTTAATAGATGTATAGGCAGGATATCCACTTGTTACAACACTACTTTGTGTGAGTAGAAAGGACTTTTTTTCATCCAATTGGATGTCTATTGTAGAAAGCTGTTATCCGAAATTCAGCAAGGTAATAACACACACTTTATTACCGTCATACACAACTCCTCACCCCTTTTTTTTTTGTGCATTAATAACTTAGCAGGATAAATATACACGTTTACTTTTATTAGGATGTGTTTCTAGACTCACATGGACATATCTATTCCGATGTACCGAAAGTACGACTGTTACGTTTAAGAAACTGGACGGTATAATCAAGACAATATTCCCACCATTTAGAAGAGCAGTATACCCCACTGAAATCCCACTCGACCATTTTATACTCATCACTTATTTTTCATTGATGCGAGATGTTGATTCCGGTACAAAGAAAGTCTTGTTTTACTTGTTGAATTCAGAATCGGCGACAACGAGTGCATCTTCTCATAATTGGGAGGTGCTCAATCCTGAAAGAATGATTATTGGCCTGTGCGCTTTTCGTTTAATGCTTTCAGATTTGGAAAACAACACAACAAAACCTCCTTTCCCTACAGATACAGATATGACCGCTTCAGGTATCAACATGTCATGCACTGCAGATGTCTTTTCGGGCCCCATTCGTGCTGTCAAGGCGGATGTGATGGATCGGGTGGAGGAGGTCATTTCAAAAACGCTGGTGAGTTTGGATCAGACATTTGGTAGATTGTTAGTGTTGGATGAAAAGAATATCATGTTGCGATCTGTAACGAGCACCTCGGCTACCACAAGTGGCCTGGCTGCAAATTATTCGGTTCCCATCTTTGCCAACAGCGGAAACCCGTCAGATAACAGTGGCCCTCAAATACATCACCAATACCCCAATTTTTCAGTATCGTATACAAAGGATAAGCAGGCTTACTTTGATGTGATTAAGACTATTATTGATGGTATGCCGCGTCTAATGCCGGCAGGTATCCCTTTGCCTCGTCTGGTTGAGATCTTATCACGCTATACAGTTCACATGGATCCCGACATCATCAAAAGTGCATCCAAGGCACTGTTACGTGTGGCTGCTCAGATCGATAGTCAAACTGTTGTCACCGGTTTCTCACGTTATATCTGTAAAATTGAAGATAAGTTCTCGGATGTGGTGCATTCGTTAGCAAATGGACCCTTAACAGGAGGTAGCCACAATGGAAACGGTGGGGTTATTAAGCTGTATGTTGACCTATTGTCCATTTGGGTCAATCAGTTGGACCTAACGAATTTGGAAAGACCGGCAGCCACAAAAGAAGCAAGAAGTTCGATCGATGTCAATATCAACAAACTCATGGAATTGGTTGAGGAAACAGAGGCGAACGGCTTATTGTTTTTGTGCAATCAGTCTTCTACAATTCGTCGATGGGCTGTTCAGATCATTAAACTTGCATCAAAATTAGCGGAAAGAATAAAATTGATTTTGGACAACAAGGAGGAGGAGGAGGAGGAGCAGAAAAGTAATGCACAAGTCCCAAAGAGGAAATGGGATAGAATATACCAGCTTTTGGAGAATATTGGACAGGATATCATTCAGTTTGATAAGGATACAAATGAACTTTACGGCCGCTCCATTTCACAAGATACAAAAACACGCATACTGCAACATCAAAGAAGAGGACTGGATCATGTGTTGGTGCAAATTGCAGAGAGTGATCATCCTACCGACGTGATTGTTTGGAATATATGTTTGCCAGAAATCTCGAGAAAATGCTTTGAACAGTTCCCAGACACAACCATCCGATGTCGATTAGATATATGCACCAGACTGTTACAGATCCAACCTTCCATCATGGCATGGGTAGAGACCATCAAGGCAGGTACAACAGGTACGCTGAGTATGACAAAAAACAATAGCTCAAGCCAGAAAACCGCAAGTCCCGAGACCATTGGCCAATGGCACATCTATCTTACTTTTGCTTGCGCAACCGCTGTCCCCGTAGCAAGCCCAACAACTTCATTACCCATCTGGTCAAGTGTGGGACGCAAAGGTTCTGCCAACATTGAGCGCATCTCTAGTCCCCGTGATCTCTTCCGTTTGATATCCCCCTTTTTAACATGCGAGCATCGTCAAATCCGAGAAAGTGCCATCGAGGGCCTTTGCAATATCAATCAAAAAGTATTCAAATCACTTATTCTGGAGCTGGAAGGTTACATCAAAATCATCTTGGACGATGGTAAGCAACGAAACAATCAAAAGCCATATCAAAACAAGCGAAGCAAAAAGAACGATCGGTTGCGTATTTCGGTCATGCATGTCCTGGACCTTACCGCACGCTGCCTAGCCGATCCTGCCGTTGTTGGGGACAAGGACATTATGAATGTGATTATGAGCTATATCAAAGAGACCAAGTCGTTTTTGGCAGATACGGAGATTCAGATGGAGTGGGAGTACCAACGTTTAAGAATACACTTTTGTGGGCTTGTAGAAAAGCTATATGATAGTATCATGTCGTTGGAGGATCCGACCTCAATCATGTCGTTTGAAACAAGATTGAGTTTATATAAAATGTTTGAAGAATGGTGTGGCTATGGAGCATTGGCGAAAAATACCCAGCAGCGTGAAGCCACCATGATGCGCGATGTCCTGGAACAATGTAAAGACCTTAAAGAGAAGATGAGCATGACACAATTGATGGAAGACGAGCGAAAGGCTTTGGAGAGTAGCTCTGTTGGCGCAATGGCAACTCTTTGTGTGAGTGTCTTGTATTACACATATTTAAATGCATATCTAATAACCAATCATTTCCTCATAAAAAAAAAAAAAAAAAAGCGAGGTCCTTTGT
>VCJI01000663.1:5617-32905 GCA_024139395.1 Backusella morwellensis | reverse complement strand
AAAAAAAAAAAAAAAAAAAAAAAGAATACACCCATTTTGACTTTTTTTAAATAACAAAAAATCCAAACATATCAAAAAAGATCAAAGGGTTAAAAAAATCAACTCGCGTGACTTTTACCTTTTTCGCCATTCACGAAAACTGATACCAGCAGCCTGCCACGGGGGTTGATTCATTGTAGCATCATCATCAGTAGTAGCAGGATGACCCTTTTCCACTGAAGATCCCATCTGATTGTTGTCCTTTTTTAGCCTTGGAGGTGGTATTGACAAAACAGGCTCACTATCCGCCGAAAATGAATATGCCATCAGCGCTGCAAACCCCAAGCCAAATATCAATGAGCGTCGTGTCCACACTTTAGTATCAATCGGTTTATAATGTACACTTGTTGAGTCGTGGTAGCGAGGCTGCTGCTGCATACGCTGTAATGTTCGTTTGTTGCTCAGAAACTCGTAGGCAGCGGTTATCTCTGTAAAGTCCAATCCACCCTTCGATGCAACATCAGGGTGATGCTTCTTGCATAGCTCCAGGTAGCGTCGTCGGATTTCCTTTTGGGTGGAGTACCGACCCACCCCCAGGACCTCATAGGGTGTTTTAGACATATGGGAAAAAAAACAAACTCCCCCCCTCTATCAAGTCTCGCAATAAATAACAACAACTTTATTTTAAACGAGTCACTTTGTTCGCTTCTAATTGGCAAAAAAGCTGGGTTTACAACACGTGTAGCTGTGTAAAATATGATTTTCTAATGGATTACTTGTGTGTGAATTCTATGAACTCGAGAAATTCTGTTACACTGACTTTATGCAGTTGTTCACTTTCTTTTTTTTTTCACCCCCTTCTTTTTCAATGGTGAAAAAGTATTTCAAATCAAACTTTTTCCTTTTTTTTGTAAAAAAAAAGGGTAAAATTGTCAACTGATGTTTGTGCTTACGGACCTTTTTTTTTTGTTGCACTTGACCATATCATCATCATTATTATGCAAATGTACCTTTTTTAGATGAAAATAGCTTTTTTATAAAATGTATCACAGCCCATATTTAGTATCGGCTATGATTTGTTTTTGTTTTTGTTTTTTTTTTCAAAAAAAAAAGATACTTCTTTTTTATTCTTTTGTTCTTTTATGCTTACCTAAATAGATATTCTTAAAACTATAACATTCGATTGCCCTAATAATCATTGTCCATTTCTTTTTTTTTTCTTCTTTTTCCACTTTTGCCTCTTCTTGTGATGGTATTTTAGAGCTTTATTTATGTATTTTTTTTGAATCAAACAGTTTAGCACCGAATAAACGGTTCTGTATATATTTATTATTTTATAGCTTATAAAAGTGCATCTGTTTATCTTATATATTCTATAAATATAAATATGTCTAAATTAACATGACATTTGTAATATTTACTTGTTGTTCTTTATTCGTAATAGATAGGTATACATAGAAATGTAATATGCTGTTACTTTGAAATATGCTTGTAAATGAGTTTGCTTTATTATCTAAAATAAAGAACCCTGGATGTGTTTCTTTGTCGTATGTTTATCATAATGATACACAACAAAGTAAATATTACACAAATGCGCTGGATACCGAGGATGAGACCTTCTTTTATCAAGGGGCTGTAACTGTTACCGGTGAAGTTTTTAAAAAAAACAAGTCTTGTTGGTCATAAAACAAGCTTTTTCTGTTTAGATTTAGTTTGCATTTACTTCTTGCTCTTCTATTTTTATCAAGCTGATAATAACTGGTTAAGAAAAAAAGGGGACTCCTGACACTTTACGCCTTATTGTGAACATGTACCTTGAACTTGTCACTTGAAAATAACGTAAACAAATAAACAAGTTGTTTATTTTTCGGCTCTTTTTGTTTATTGGTTTATCGATAAACACACATCCTCCATTAGATGCCATTTTTTTTAATGTGAGAAAAAAAAAGTGCTGCATTAAAATTGGAGGTTTTTTTCTTTTTTAGAAAAAGGAGGGTCATAAGACTACCCACGATCTTCTTATCTGCTGGAAACTGACAAACATATCCTTTTTCAACCTGGGACATTTTGTTTACTTTTTGCTCCTTTCCAGCTTGAATCATTATTATTCATGCTTTAGATCAGTATGTGTGTGTGAGAAGATCATTTGCTCTTTTAAGGTAGTTAAGATTGAAACGAGCTAAAAAATAATGTTTCCTAATGGTTCTAAAATTAATAAAAAGAGTTTAATTTCATTATGCCAAAAATGCTACTTGGAAAGAAACTTTCCCATCTCACATTTTAGTATCATTGTTATAAAATAGCCATAAAAAGATGCTTTGTAAACAAATGCTACAAGCCACTACAGACTCTATTCCAATAGTTTTCGCGATATGGTTCTATAATGAATATAGTTCATGTATCTTTCTCATTGATATGACAAAATATATGATCAAGATGATCCTTGGCAAATAAATTAGTGTGTCTTCTGATAAAACTATCATTTCATTTATTTTTTCTTAGAAACAATGCGACTTTTTTCGTGGTAGTAGCAAACGTTCACTCAAATGGTACGTACAAGGAAATGGAACATGGACAAAAAAGGGTATAGGTTATTTTTCAGAATATGGCTTATTCTTCTCCATTTCCTATATTATACGTTTCCGTTTATTATTATTGTAGTAACATAAAAATAAGTACACAAATGAGCCTTCCGCATTCATTGTTATTTATTCCCTTGAGTACAAACAGAGTGATATTTAGTCATAATGAAATCAAAAGAATATCATTATTAAACCATGAATTAGCTTCATTGTTTCAAATCTATTCAAACAAGCAGAACTTATACCTCAGTGAATTTAACAATTTCAATGTTTCGATATTTTTTAGAAAGGGGTTTCATAATGACAATGAAATGGGTTGTATATACATGTCTATCAAATATATAATGGAACCATGGGTAGGTTTATTTTCTACAACAAAGAGCACATCAAAGAAAAGTATAACAAAGAGGTTGAATATCATATAAAAGAAAAGAGAAATTACAAACATATGTTATTATTATCATATATTCAACTTCTTTTAAAGCATAATTATGGATTCCACTACAGAAAACTCTCTCCAAAGTAAAACCGTTTCGTGGGCTGCGATTGAGACGGATAAAGGTACATATAAACAAATCCCATTATTACTATTATTATTTTTTTTTGTTACAAAACTCCTCTAAACATCCTTTACGTTTTGATAGATACCTTTTCAGACATGATAAGAAAACTTGGTGTCAATAGTGTTATAGCAGAGGAATTAAAAAGCGTGGATGATCTTGGTAGTCTAGATAGAAAGTAAGTCTCATAATATAGAAAATAAATAGCGTAAAAGAGTGTTCATGAATTAATTCTCTCCGCTTTTTAAGCGAGGTCTATGGTTTTATCCTTTCTTATTCAAATTCACCAGACACAGTCTCTCCAGACAAGGAAGAAGATGATAGTCAAGATGTTTGTATGTATCATCAGCCTAATGACAATTCCGCACCTACCGTAGCGCTCTTGAATATCTTGTGTAATTTGAACATAGACAAGGGAAAGATACTTGAACCCTTTTATCGCTCTACAAGGGATCTTAATTCTGTGGTAAGAAAACTATTTAGTCCTAGTATAGTTGCAAAGGAAATTAACTTCGTTTTTATATAGGATCGTGGTCTTAAACTTGGTGATAGCAAAGTTATTAATGATCTACATAACCTTTATAGCGTGTAAGTGTATCTTCATATATATACATGTAAATAATTTTTATTAATGTGAATCTATACGTAGAAACGAAGATTACAACGAGAGAAAGTCTGATCCCAGTAAGAAATACCAAGCCTTCACCTATAAGAACTTCAAAGTTTGGAAACTCGATGGCCAAAAGAATCATCCATACTGCGAAGGAAAAATATTTTATGACTGGATTGGCCATTTACATTTTATTTTCTCAAAAGCACAGAAAGAAAAGAGCGATGTTAGTATCGTTGTGCTCGCCAAACACCCTGCTGCATCAATGGAAGATCTTCTGGACGAACACAAAAAGGAATTTGAGAAACTTAATATCAGTCTAAAATATGAGATCAAGAAACACTTGGATCCAGTGGAAGCCGATAAAATAAATCCTCATTCTTTAAACAAAGCAGGCCGAGCGATGTATGCGGAACGAAATTCCTTGGAATGTTTTATAAACGTTATGAAAGAAGATATTCGTCATAAAAGGTGTGAAATAGATACAAAGCTGAACTGTTTCTATGAAAAAAGAAGGGCCAAGCTCAGATGGATACTGACTTCTTCAAGTGACCATTCTACAGAACAACAAGAAAGTGCTCCGCTATCTTCTTCTAATTATGATCTTGCTTATGTACCTGATCTTGTGGAGGATGAGGATGAGGCAGTACAACCAGTAAAATCTCTGAAGGACAATAAATCTACAGACCAACAGAAAAGTACGCTACTGTTATTTTCTGGTTATAATCTCTACGATGAATTCGATCTTACAGAGGAGCAAGGTGGGGAGATAGAAGAAGTAGCATCCTCGAAGAAAGAAGGTTCTACAGATCAACAAGGAAGTTTTTCGCCATTGTCTTCTGATACTGATACAGCGTATGAATCTGACTTTACCGAAGAACAGAATAAGCCGGTTGTAACCACAGAATTGACACAAGAGAAGGAAGAAACATCTGCCACTATTGGTTGCAAAGAAGGCGGAAAAGGGACAAATTCAGAAGAAACAGACAAAGATACTGGAAGAACTGATGCAGATGTCAAAAGGGGTACTGAAAATACCCCATATAATTTCCAAAATAACCATAGAAAACGTAAACGTGATGCTGATGGTGAAGAGGAATATTCGTTTTAGAAATTTATATCCTGATATTTTTAAAAGCCAATAAATTCTATTCTTATACATATTAACTGTAAGGAAACAGCTTTTTATACTCGACTGTATTTGTACACTGACATACAGAGCTTTTATGCTGCTATCTCATCTCAGTTCTTGGATTTTGCTGTGACTGACTGAGCCTGAGTTTTTTTTTAATTGGTTTAAATTGTACAAACCAAATATTGAGTCATTTTCGAAATTATTGGTTAAAAAATGCATTTCAACTTTTTTTCCTTTATTGTTTACTCTTGATGCGTGTATTTCAATTTACCCAAATAGCCTCTCGTATTGCGTATAGGCGCTTTTACAACACTGGTTTACTTCGAAGAACAACAACGCTACCCAATAAAGTCGGTATTCAGTTAGCGAAAGAAGAGACACAGGAAAAAGGTGCAACTTCCTTTTGACATTTTAAAAAAGGGCTAAATTAACAAGACATGTAGACATTTCTGACAGCAATGATCATTCCGACCTACTAAAGTCAAAACGAGAAGGTGATATATTACAAGTTCCTGGTAGTTCATATGGGTAAGCTAAAAGACTGTGAATAAGAGAATCAACGAACCTAAAAAGGTGTTACTAGTGGAAATTATGCTTTAAAATGGATGAAAAATCCACACACGGTATTAATAGTAAAGAAACCAAATGATATCAAAACAGAAAAGGCGCTAGTAGAACTAGCGAGGTAAGTAAACGAAACACAAAAGACAGGAAGTATAAAGTGACATATGTCTATCCCTTAGCTGGCTTCATAAAACAAAACCTGACTTAAATATCATTGTTGAACCCGAAGTTGCAGAACAGTTCCAAAAGGAGCTTCCCTTTGTACATGTCATTGAAAGAGGTAAAAATGAAGAGTATACCCGTACTGTAGACTTTGCTATTACCCTGGGCGGTGACGGTACCATGCTTCATTTGGCCACTTTATTTCCAAAGGCTGCTCCACCGGTGATTAGTTTTTCATTGGGAACACTTTGCTTTTTAATATCATACAGTGAGTACATGGATGTCTGATACATTGATGAATTGGTCTGATAAAATGTGTATAGATTTCGAGCATTATCGGCAGGTACTCAATGATATGATTGAAGGGAAAGTTGGATTAATGATGAGAATGCGATTATTTTGTTCACTGCATCAACCCAATGGAAAACGCATTGAAAAGGACGGACAGGAAGTGGGTTAGTGAATGATTTTACGAGTTTGATGGGAGGATATTGATTGAAAGTATGTAAAAAGGTGATAGACAGGTTATGAATGAAGTAACGCTACATCGTGGAAGATATCCTCATTTAACGTCATTGGATTGCTATATTGATAAACAGTACTTGACGGAATGTGTGGTTAGTTTATTAAAAAAAAAGCTGTATGAATGTAAGCGACCTAATCTTAATATTATCGCGCAATTATAATAAATAGGCGGATGGGTAAGGAATTGGAAATAACAAAAGGAAGGTATAATAATGATGTATATTGATCTTGTGTATATATATAGATTAATTGTTGCGACACCTACGGGATCAACCGCCTATTCATTATCAGCGGGAGGACCGATTGTTCATCCTAGTGTACAGAGCATCCTCATGACACCAATCTGCCCTAGGTCGTTGTCCTTTAGGACAGCACTTTTACCAACAAACTCTAACATTGATTTGAAGATTAGTGAGCGCAGCCGTAGCCAAGTAGAAGTTTCGATCGATGGACAAGAGATATTTCTAATGAATAAAGGCGAATATGTTAAAGTGAGTAAAGTGGAAGAGGGTAGTTGAATGTGTTATTCACTTTTAATTTCTTAACCCCTTGCAGGTGCGAATGTCAAAGTACCCCATTCCTTGCGTTACACACATTGGCGATGGGACCCGTTGGGAAAGAGACATTAATGAAGTACTAAAATGGAACCAAACATTTGGACACACGACTTCATAATAAATAGCTGTATATACCCAATTAATAAATTGTATAATAAAGAAAGCTTAGTATCAAGGTCTTGATAAGTAACACAACCACCGATTTATGAAGTAATCCACACAAACAATTTCAAGAATAGAAAAGCTAGAAACATTCAATATCGACTTCGTAAATACTAAGCACCAATGCTACCAATGAACATTGTAGACATTGTGTTTATGCAGTTGACATTATCCTGAAGTGGAAGAAATGATGAGAGAAAATCATGCATTATCTTTCTTAATCTTCCAAACCTAACTGAGACTCTTCTTACCCAAAATCGCGTTTTACTGGTCACCGTATCAGTCGAGAGCTGGTATAAAGGAGTTTACTACGTTGGATTGCTGTAAATAATAGCGTCTTTTTTGGACAAGATTACTCTTTTTGGTGTACGTGCCAAGTCATAAAACAGAGAAACAGAGTGATACATGCGGCTGATTCATCAAGGTGGTTCAAAATACAGATCATCCAAAGTTTATCTTTCTTTTGAAAACATATAACACTTAAAAAGTTTAATCAAGCGTTTTGCATTTATGGATAAACTTTTTTTTAAGTCAAGGGCTTGGATCTACGTGCTGAGTTTTAGAAACCAAATTTTGCATGATAAAAGAAGACGCGCGCAATAGAGTACCCAGAGTGTGATGAATTTTATATGATGGAGAAAGAGTGTCTTAAATGGTATTGGATTTATTCACCATGTAATTTCTTTATTATTTGCTCTTCAAAGTTTATTTAATTTTCGTTCATGCTCAATTCGGTTTAATAAATAATACCCACCTCGTTTCAGGCTGAAGTCTGGAATAACTATTTTACAGAAACAGGATGACGAAAACGTAAGCTATCCTTAAAAAGGGAATCAAAAAGTTTATAAAAGGACACCCAAAAAAAAACGTGTCTGCCATTTTTTTTCTTTTTCTCACATTGTTGTAAAAAAAAATAAAAAAGATGGAATTAAAAGGTTCTTGTCACTGTGAAAAAGTCCGTTTCACTGTTACTTCTCATACACCATATCCTGTAAGTTGGCTTTTAAAGACTTGTATAAGTTGATCATTAACCAAAATACAAAAGTATATGTACTGTTATTGGTTAGTATCACGAGTATGAAAGGATTTTCTTTCTTGCATGAAAGAAGGTTGAATAACATTACACTCTTTTTAAAAGTTCAATCTGTCGTAAATGTCAAGGTGGAGGTGGTTTTACCATTAATATTATGGGACAGGTAAATAAGTGTTCATCGTACTCTTGTCATTTTTAAAGATATTAAATGCGTTTTTACTACGGCAGTATGATACTCTAAAGGTCGAGGGAAAGGAGTACATCAAGTAAGAAAACCTTGTTATTAAAAGTGAAAAGAGAGTGACAAACCTTTAAAATAGGGAATATCGAGCTGTAAGAGACAAAGCCACGGGTGAAAAGTGGTAGGTTGATGTGTATGAACCAAATATAAAAGACATTCTCATTTTATTTCCTTTTCTATTTCTAAAAATAAAGTGGAAACATTCGATACTTTTGTGGCGAGTGCGGTAGCCACTTATATGCCCACGATGAGGCATGGGGACACTGGGTTTACCCTTATGCCAGTGCCATTGATACTCCGTTACCTAAAGTGGACGAGGATAAAATCAATCACATTTTGCTTGACTCTAAACCAGACTGGGTTCCTGCTCCAAAGCCTGACCCCTCAAAGAATGTCTTTACCGAGTACCCCAACATGTCGCTTGAGGATTGGCATAAAACAAATAACCTTTATATCGAATGATTATTTTCTTAATAAAATCGTTATTGGAGACTTTTTTATTAATATTTATTGCTGGTTTTTGGTGTATTTTATCAATTCTTATATGTATAGCTTCTTTGTTTTTTACGAATTGGTGATCATGAAATCGAAAACCCGAATATGTAAATGTGTGCTTTTGCATAAAAAAATAAGGTTTTGTAATTTTGTAAATCCCGTACAGTGATAACTGTATATAAATCCAATTCGACTTATTTTTGTACATGTAAGTCTCTTTTATTATAAAATGGTATACCAATGATTGAACTCAGCATATACGGATCTATATTCATCGTTGGTCTTTTAAAAGTTCACACTTTGCGTTTATAATTACGTAAAAGTAAAGTTATAAACGCATAAGCCGTGAAATGTGTATAAATACAAGTTCATTTCCCTCAAATACATCATAGCAAAGGAAAGGTAAGTATGAAACTAAAATAAATATTTGATATTCACATTCATTATTTTTAATTCTCACACCAAAATTATGGTGTGAAAACGCATAAACAAATAATAAACAAATTCGTTTTCGTTTTAAACATGCAGTTTTCGTTTTCCCGTATTTCATTTTCGTTGTATTCATGAATATTTTGTTTTCCCGTTAAATAGACCGAATTAACTTTATTTTTTTAATAAACGAAATGGTTAAACTTTGCATAAAGAAGTTCTTTGGTCTTCTTTACAGCATGAAACTAAAAAAAAGAATTGAAAAAAGTCGGGTGATGAAAAGCCTAAAAAGTCACACACAAAAAAACCCCTTTTCCCCTTTTATTATAAAGTTGTTCAATCAACTCTTCTTTCTTCTTCTTCTTCTTTTACTTTTTATTTAACAAATCAAAATATGACTGATTATAGAGTTGAACGTGATACATTTGGTGAGCTCCAAGTCCCTGCTGATAGATATTGGGGTGCACAAACCCAAAGGTAAAGATAAAAAACAATGGGCACGCGTTTAGAAAAAAAGTGAACCTCATAACCTTTATTACCAAGATCCTTACAGAATTTTAAGATTGGAGGACCTACTGAGCGTATGCCACCCGCTTTAATCAAAGCATTTGGTATCTTGAAAAAGGCCGCTGCTAAAGTGAACATCGAATTCAAGTTGGATCCCAAGATCTCGGAAGCCATCCAAACTGCTGCTAATGAGGTATTGAAAATCTTTTCTTGATTTTTTTAATCTAAAAAAAGAAAAGTCAATTAACCCCCGCCCTTTTCCATGGTGATATAACACTTCAGGTAATCTCGGGTAAATTAAACGATCATTTTCCATTGGTAGTCTGGCAAACTGGTTCAGGTACCCAAACCCAGTAAGTTGAATACTAATGAAGCATCATCTAATCGTATATTAACATGATCATCATTATACCCTGTTTAGCATGAACGTAAATGAGGTAAATAAATGGGATAATATGAGCAACATGAATAAAAGTTAACATCATGTATAAAGGTCATTTCCAACCGTGCTATTGAGATTTTGGGAGGTCAACTTGGAAGTAAAACACCAGTTCATCCTAATGACCACGTTAATATGAGTCAGTCATCAAATGATACGTAAGTTGCATTGTTCTCACCTATGAAACCATCCATCTAAAAATAAAATAAAAAAAAGGTTCCCTACCGCCATGCATATTGCTGCCGTCGTAGAGATCAACAATGATCTCATTCCAGCATTGACGGAACTGAGAGATGCACTCCAGAGCAAATCGGATGAATTTGCGGACATTATCAAGATTGGTCGTACACATCTCCAAGATGCCACCCCATTGACACTCGGACAGGAATTCTCTGGTTACGTCCAGCAATTAACATATGCTATAGAACGTATTAAGGACACATTGCCTCGCTTGTCCCGATTGGCTCAGGGTGGTACTGCTGTAGGTACTGGCTTGAATACCCATAAGGGTTTTGATGTCAAGATCGCCCAAGCGGTTTCGGATTTTACTGGCCTTCATTTTGAAACTGCACCCAATAAGGTAAATTTTTTTTTTTTCTTGATAAGGCATGGCGACTAATATGTATATAGTTTGAAGCTTTGGCTACAAATGATGCGATGGTAGAATGCTCTGGTGCTCTCAATACAATTGCAGCATCCTTGATGAAGATTGGAAATGATATTCGCTATCTCGGTTCGGGACCTCGTTGTGGTTTGGGTGAACTGAGCTTACCCGAGAACGAGCCGGGATCTTCCATCATGCCCGGAAAGGTCAATCCCACTCAGTGTGAGGCATTGACCATGGTGTGTGCACAAGTCATGGGTAATCATACAACTGTTACAGTTTCGGGTAGTTATGGTCAATTTGAGGTAAATATGGTGGAAAGGAAATAAGAGATGAGCAATGGTGAAGAGGAAATAAGGGGTGCATGTATGCGATGATTATTACTACAACATGAAAAATTAACTTTATATCCACTTTAAAAGTTGAATGTGTTTAAACCAGTTATTATCAAGAATGTTCTTCAGTCCATCAAGTTGCTGAGTGATGTCTGTCATTCCTTCAAGGACAACTGTGTTGTTGGCATTGTTGCTAATCGTGAGCAAATTCAATCCATCATGAATAGAGTAAGTTTTATAGCTATAGATTAAAATTATATTTCATGTTTCCATGAATACTAAATGTACACATATCAACTCTAGTCTCTCATGTTGGTTACTTCGCTTAACCCTGTTATTGGTTACGATAAGGCAGCCCAATGTGCCAAGAAGGCCCATAAGGAAGGCACCACACTTAAAGAAGCTGTGTTGTCCTTGGATTATTTATCGTCTGAAGAATATGACCATTGGGTTAAACCCGAGCTAATGATCAACCCTCAATGAGAAACTATCTATCGTTTTTGATGTTCTCTCCCTTTTGTGACTGCTTTCTAAAAAATAAGAAATAAAAAAAACACTTGGTTTTTTATCTTCTGCTTAATAAATAAACATAAATACATCTATTAAACAAATACAAAATGTCATCATTGACTTCACTCGGTGTCAGTAAGTCTTGGTAACAACAAACAGCATTTTTTTCGTTGTTATTGAATTTATTTTAATAGACAAAAACAAGGCAAAGTTTGCCCCCAAAGCAAATCGCAACAAAGTACGAAAAAGACCGCAGCCTGATGCCACAGCAACAGCAAATAATGAAGAATCAACTTCTAAAAATAAAGAGATCTCGACTGTAGAAGAAAGGCCAGATACAATCACCAAACCTCGAGAACTTAGTCCTCCACCTCCACCTCCAATCTCACAAAAACCACAAATAGAAACCAGCAGTGTTAAAAAAACACCTGTGGTTCGCGCTGAACCTGGATCACCATCAACCCCTATTCCTGATTCACCCATTCCAGCACCAATCACTCATAGTGCTCCTTCCATTTCATCAAGCAAAAAAGAGACTCTGTCGAAAAACGAAGCTTCAGCAAGCAAAAAGGCATCGACAAAGAAAACATCCTCTACCAAAAAAGCATCCAAAAAAGCATCATCCTCAGCAGCAGCTGGTGGAGTCTCCTTAAATACACCAAGCAAAGGCACATCATTCGCTGCTCCTTCTCGAAGTGGCGGTACTTCCATTACAATAGGCGAGCGTCGTCCACGCACCGAAAACGATAAAGAAAACCAAAGTGACGACGACGAAGAGGAACGGAAGAAGTCTAAAAGATCTAAAAAGACGAGACTTGAAGATTTGAGACCTGAAGAACTCAAAACACTAGAGGACATTGATTTTGATCCCTCACGCATTGATGATCTTGACAAGCCCATGAACAGCTTTACAAAAGATATCGATGGCATCGTCTCCAAGAACTTTAGAGAGATGGAAAAGACTCGATATGCTCAAAGGGAGAAACAGGAGGCAATGAAGCGAATGACAAAGGAGGAACTTGACAAGTTGAAGCAGAATGAAGTCGAGGAAGAAGAAAGAAAAAAGAAACTGTTGCAAAAGGAAAAAGAAGAGCAAGAGCGAAAGAAACAAGCGTCTGAAAATTCTGTTATTGAAGAAAGGTAAGATTGGCTCTTTTTATGCCGGATACTCTTTCTAAACTCTCTTTTTAGCAATCATGCACTTCAAGTTCGAATCGTCGATGGCCAAATTGTGCTGGATATGGACTCATTAACGGTAGAGAGACCTCAAGGCACTGCAGCTTACGATGAAGGATCCATGGAAGTAGTGGAAGAGAGTTCAATGACCAGAAAAGTAAACAGCAACACATATGGCAAACACAGAACAACACGACGCTGGGATCCGCTAGAGACAGAAGAGTTTTACGAGGCAATTTCACAGTTTGGTACTGATTTTGAGATGATTGCAAACATACTTCCCGGCAGAACCAGAAACATGGTGCGTGCAAAGTTTAACAAGGAGGAAAAGACGAATCCAAACAAGGTGACACATTACATGATTCACAGAAAAAAGAAAATGGGTAAGAAGCTGTTTACTTGATGCATGTCTCTTTACTAACAATTCACAATAGACATCGAGAACTACAAAAAACTAGCCGGCGTAGAGTTCGATGAAGTGCCTGATGATTTTCATGAAATGGAAATAGCTTAAATGGATCAACATAAAACAACAACATAGACATAGTAGAGACGCTTCATACAACTGTAAATACATACACATCTCTGCTTTTTAATGAATAAGAAATAATAATAATAATAATAATAATAATAATACTATTTATATGCATATGTGCCCATTTTTCATTCACAAGTCTTGTGTTTGCATGTGATTTCTCTTTACTATACGATTAAAACTGAGGTGTGCTTCAGCCAAGGCTATGACACCACCATGGCTTGAATGACACCATTCTTTTGTATCTGAATTATATTATTTTTTGGCGGCGGTAAAGGCACATCTTCATCTGTTACTGTCGGCACGATTGTTTGTTTATTGGTTAATATCCGCCCTAAATAAATAAGCTTGACATTGGCGCTACTCAAATGTGGTATTAAATGCTGTTGTAAGCCTGCAATGGTTAAATAAGGTGCCTCAATAGGTGCCTCAATTTTGATATCCTGTCCGTTACTTGAAAGTCGAACAAAAATGGGCCAGGTTTCGATTGAGTGTTTTTCGTTGTCTATATTCGCAAGCGTTTTTTCAGCATGTTCGGAATTCAGGGATGAGGTAGATGGTCTGGTAATTGTCACTTCAATGCCATGCTTCTTCTTTACGCTATCAGCTGTTTCATGTGACTCTTGTCGCTGCTGTTGCTGTTGAGGGGATTGTGTTTCTGCTATTATCATTTAATCATTTCAGTCATACACACCCATCATAAAACTGCACGGTACTTACACTGTGTTTCTCTTTCAGGTGTAGATGAACAGCAGCCCATTATGTCTTATGTATTAATTATAATGTATTTATTCTTTTTTAATTAAATATATAAAAAAGAAAAGAAAAAGAAAGAAAAAATGTTGTGAAAAAAAAAGGAAAAGAGAGGAAAAAAAAATCTCGATTTCCTAATATGGAAATCTTACTCCACCACTTCTGTTCGGCCGTGTTACGACGCTGTGTTCTGCTGAGTTTGACACACATGAACTAAAAATGTAAAGAATTCATTATTATAAACGCATACTTTTATTTTTTTTATGAAGCAAGAGAGGATGGTGGCGAAAATAAAAAGGAAATGAAAAGCAAGCCCATGGGTTCAGTTTTCGATGTTTAAAAAAAATTTTCTGCTGTGTTTTATAATCATGCATTTTTTTTCTTTAGTCCTTCTTTTCTTTTTTTATTGTTAAAAATACATACCTCGAGTTGATTTATTTATGTAATGCGATGATTGCATATTTTTTCTATTGTTTTATTTATTACCGGAGCGTATTGTTTAATAAGATTCCTCTTCCGTGAAATCACTAATACAGTGAGACGATTTCGGCGAGAATCGTACAAATTTGTTTACATGTACTTTATAACGGGATTGCATTGCTTTGATTTGTGGCTAGCAAGGTAATTTAAGTATACATGCATAGTTGAAAGGAAGCTTGATTTTCATAATCTTATAAATATAAATTAAAAAATAGTATTAGGTTAATTAATAATGGCAATGATTTTTTGGTTGTATGCAAGACTTGGAGCAAATGATTGCATGTACAAAAAGAGTATTCCCCCGCTTTTGCCTTCAAAGTGTCACAAAAAAAAATCAAAGAGCATTATTTTTTGGGGACATAAATGATAAAGTGACAAGCTCATCTTGTAACCCTTAGGTTTTTCAACACTTTTTGGAGTGACAAAAAAGAAATGCTCAACAATATTTCCCGGGGATAAAATGGCCAGACTGACTTAAAGAATTACCTGGCCTATACTTTCAAGAACTCACTTCGGAAGATGGAAGATTTGATTGATGATAAGGAATTAAGTAGAATGGGATTAGTCTTTTTGACGCCATAAAAAGTAATATAAATAACTCGGGCCAAAATACTCACGTTTTTTGATACGGGAAATAATACAATGACATAATCGCTGTACACCTAGTCAGGACGATATTAACAACTGAATATATTTATTGTTTCTTTTTTTAATGCAAACGAATTATGAAAAAATTTTGCAGTCTATAATCTTTGCGAATTTTGACTGGGCATTAGAGGGAGCATAACGGGAGTCATTGTATCAAGAAAATTTATGTCACTTTGATGAGTAGATAAATTGTTTTCATGTAATAATAAAGTGATAAACAAGAAGGAATAAATGAGTGAAAGAAACGGCTCCTTTTTTTTTACATATAAAATGAATCATGAGGACATATAAATTAAACAATGAAAGCAAACCCTTCGCTACTTTTGGCTGGTTATCATAAATTACTTCGTTTTGTATGTGACAATAACAACACCATATGTTGGTAATAACACATTATATTTATTGGTTGTGAACTGATTTCATTTTAATTAAAGTCGAGCTATCTTGTACATGCTATACTTGTTGATTGTAGTTCAACATGTCATTAACAAGATATATTAACGCATTTTTCACGCAAGTTAGCTTGATCTAACCTAGTACGGCAAGCGTTGCTCAAAAATGCCATTACTAGTTGAAGTATAAAATGTAACACCTGTAAAACATCCTTTATTTCGGAAAAGTTCATCTCGATCCAATCCAGAAAACTACTAAATAACGCGAGTCGCCTAACAGAGGTAATTAACATTCCTAATGTATGTTTTTCGCACAAACATCAGAGGAACCACCACCCATTTGTAACAAGTTAGTTTATCTAATAGCATTTCACATCTAACTATATAGTAAGTGATGCACTAACAATAGTAAAAGCCATAGAGTGATAAAATAGAATTGTATTTTTCTTTTAAAGCAGTGATATAAAAGGGAGATCTATATGAAAATGTTATTGGGTAATGGGAGATCTGTGATGCTGCATCACACACTCGCAACGTTCAAAATAAATGGTATGATTTATGCTTTTCTAATTCGTGTTACAAGCCTTTTCAACGTGGTAAATTAGAGCAAACTTGATCGCTCTTTTACATGTTGTACAGAAAATAAAATTAGGAGAAAAAACAGGGTAGATAGTCAACTTGTTATTATTATAAAACTTTCTTTTTTTCCATATTTCTGGAGGAAAGAATGAATCTAACTTGTTTTTTTAACTTTTAATCACACTATTCTATCTTATTTATTTGTTTGATATATTTTCATTATGGCGACCTTTGCATAAACGGTTTCTGTTTTGCACTAAATAGTTAATAAATAAAAAGCCTATTTTTAAGGGGGTTAGTCTATAAAAAAAAAGGATTGAAAAGAAAGTTAAAACAACTTTATTTGATTAATCCATTCAATGTTATTGTGGAGAAGTTAGTGAGAATAATAGAAAAAGTTATAAAGTTTCATAGAAGGAAAAGAACGTGTTTAACAACTCAGAAACTATTGGTAATACTACTAAACTTATACGTACAAAGGCTAATCATAAAATGAAACAAATGTAGATCCCACTTTTGCTCGTTTCCCTGTAAACAAAGCCTTATCTATTATAATCGGTATTGAGGCTTATCACTTATTTTTGCAAAAGACAATGTTGGTAATGAGAAAAGAAAAGAAGAAACACAAGAAACACTAGTTGTTCCTCTACATACTATCCATCTGATAATATATGCCTTCAGTTCCTTCTTTTCCATCTAATATAAACGTATACCGTACCAACATGACGGACATTTAATGATAACTCATGTAAGCGAATAAAAAAGAAAGCAATTATAGTAAAAATGGGTCTCACGTGAATGGCCTGTGCTGTATAAATAACACCATTGATTCGCTAAAACACTTGCCAACATTATCAGCGATCCCCTCATTTCTGGTGGGAACTTGTAAGATATATGCTTTTTTTGTCCCTGACACACATCTTTTTAGTTAAACGTGACCTCAAAACCGACCAATAAGAGACACACGTGTTATAAATGACAGCTGTTTATTGGTAAATTCCGGACCATCCTTCTTTTCTTAATCAAAATGGGCAAACCATGCCTTACCAATCTATTTTGTTATTGGACTTGGTATTTTTTTATTATTTTTTATTTATTTATTAAAGAATCTTTCTTTGCCTTCCTTCCATACCAAGATTTCTTTTTTCTTTTTCTTTCCCCTCTTCTCTGATTTTAAAAAAACTAACTCTATTGATTTGATTTACCTTTTTCTTTTGTGTATATTCATGCCAAACGACACAAATCAAAAGGATAACAATAGTAGCATGCCGCCACCTAAAAAGAAACAACGTAAGAATGACACACCTGCGCCAGTAAAGATCGCGGCAGCACCACCTGTTTCATTACCGCCGCCCATCATGCCATACCATCCACACTTAGTACCATCTTACTATCCAGTTTATCCTCAACATCCTTACTTTTTAGCAATTCATCCACAACCTCCCATTTCTCCAAGTCTATCACCCACTCTCCCATGTAGTAACCCAACTTCTACCACTACCACCACTTCTCCCTCTACAACCACTACTACTACTACTACAACTACTTTAATAAATAATAACAAATCAATTACAACACATTCGCCATCGGCACTTACCCCTTCCTATCCTGTCTATCCCTATCCAATCCAACTCTCACCTCAAATGCATCCACATCCACCTACAGTTGCCCCTCTTGATGGGCGTCAAAACTCTATTT
Organism: Backusella morwellensis; assembly: GCA_024139395.1. Classification (NCBI taxonomy): domain Eukaryota; kingdom Fungi; phylum Mucoromycota; class Mucoromycetes; order Mucorales; family Backusellaceae; genus Backusella; species Backusella morwellensis. The sequence continues at coordinate 15,215 of VCJI01000663.1, read as the reverse complement.
CGTCCACAGGTACGACTGCAGATGAACGTGAGCAAGCCCGAAAAGTCTCCCATAGTGCGATTGAACGTCGCCGACGTGAGCGCATCAATGATAAAATCATGCAACTCAAGGATCTTATCCCCTCCTGTGCCGAACGGGACAATCTTCATAAAATGACCATCCTACAAAGTGCCATTGATTATATCAGTTATCTCAAAGGGCTTGTTGACGAACTGAAAGATGATACTCAGCCTGAATTTCAAATGAATCTCCAACAGCAACCGAAATCAATGCTACCTAAAGAAGCAGAGAAGTTTACAAGCCAGTTTTCACTTGGTGAGTCCAAAAAGAACGACGGGCCGCAGCAAAAGCAGGATGAAGATGATTGGTCTAGTTGCTCTTCTCCCACAAGTGAAAAAAAGATGGTACCCGTTACGAGTTTAAAGCCAATGGATGTCATGGGCCTTTCATCACAAAAGACACCTCCTAAAATCGTTATCGATGTACAGGATTCTCATACGACTCCACCACCCATTGCTGACAGAAATATGAATTTAGAAAATATTTTATGCTAATATCAAAAGAAGAGAGAATACCTTTTGTAATTTAAATACATATTCTTTTATTGTAAATAAAAACCACAACATACACTTGTTCTTTTCCTCGCTCCCTCTCATATATTTTACCATCCTTTTAAGTATCCCCCTTATTTATTTAGTTGTATTGCTCTATTTATTCCAAATGATAATAATAATAATAATAAAAATCTAAGTTTCTTTTACATGTTCATCTTTTTTTTTTATTATTATGATTATTATTGCTATTATAATACGAGAGAAGAAACAGGGGCGAAGATGATGATGATTTTGGAGAAAAAAAAAGGTTTGAATCTAAGCATTGTTTTTGAGGTAGTTGATGATAACAAAACCAATAAGACCAACCAAAATAGGCAAGAAAAGGTTAGGTTGCTGGGCCTTAGCCAGGGCCGCAGGGGAAGGTGTATAGTTGGCAGCAATCCATTGTTCAATCTGTGGAATGTGGATTTAATATATTAATAAATTTTCCTCCAATGAAATGAAAGATATACTTACTCTACCAATGGCCATTGAAATTTCCATAAAGTTAGGATCGTCAGAACGGTTCTTTCTGGAGATCTCAAAAACATACTGTCTAAAGATGGCAATGACATTGTCCATGTTTGTGCTCTGCAAAATCAACTTGACAGCCTCTCCCTTACGAATCTTAATGTTGCGTTGATATACATCCAAGTTGTTAAATACAAGTGAAAGAGTAGCAATGGCCATCACTTGGGGAATTGCACAGAAGTTGAAGACGGACTGATTGTGAAGCTTGGAAAGATAAGTGAGTACACTGGGGATATGATTCAAGACGTTTAAGACCATGTTGCTTAAACATTGTTGAGCCTAAATAATTGAGATGAGTTTATTTGGGTCCACTATACACACGAAAGCCTCTTTTCCCCCTTTTCCATCTTCATAACCTGTAGCCTTACCTTAACTTGGTGATCGGGCTTAATGAAATCGCTAAAGTTATCAGTATATTTACCCCAAATCTCGCGGGGCCAGAACTGACGACCATCATCGAGATCTTCACGATAATCACGAATGATATTCGTCTTTTGCAAAAACAAACCCATTGTGTTAGACAATTCCCTTTCCTTTGAGAGTTCGTCTGTTTCAAGGCCCGAAGCGGCAAACAGGTCCGAGAGACCATGGCCCACAAGACCAGCAACATAGTGACAGTAAAGATCAAAGTCTTTAATGGTGGCAACGGAGGTGTTTTCACGATGCTCGCCAGTGGCATAATCAGCCATGCCGTTACCCATCAACTTTGTGATATTAGCAATCACTTTTTGGAATTCGGGTTTTAAACGAAGAAACTCCCCAATAACAACATCAAAATGGACAAGTAACTCACGGTCCTTTTCGTTAGGTCCATCTACACATATTGATAGTTAATGACCTCCCTTTCTCTCAAATTTACCCTGGTATTATGTGTATGTTCCATATTTAGTGCGTTAATACTCACTTTCGTTGAATGTCCATCCCTTTTTGTAAATAATCTCGTCAAATGATCTCAAAAGTTCGACCTTTCTATCCAAAGGAAGGGTCATGTCATCTTCAATAGTGTCAAGACCACGCAATACAAGATAGAACAAACAGACCTAAGTGGGGAAAAGGGAATCAATGACAGGTTTCCTTCCTTCTCATTGTCTACAACTTACAGCATCTCTCAACTCATCATCTAGTTCCTGAATGACAGCAGCAAAGCTTCTGGAAGTCTATGGACATCATCAGCAACTAAAAGTGACATATATTTGTAGGGTAGGTTTGTTTTTACCATATTTAAAAAGCCATAGCAACGCTTTTTTGACGCGTCCTTGGCCAAAGTCTGGTGAAGACGTTGGGCAGAGGGTGACTTTGCGGCAAATTTGTATTGGAACAAAGCCCTGATTTCGGAAGGTTTTGTTAATGAATCGATAAATACTTGTGCCATTTGATAGAAAAAATAAATAAAGAAGAGAAAGAGAGAGAGAAAAAGAGGGGAATCTGTATATAAATATAGAAAAAAAAGTTCTGTGTCGCCTTCCCTTTGAAAAAAAAAAAGCTTGCTGAAGTAGTAAATTGTTGAGTTTTGATTGGCCAATGATTGTTCCTTCTGCCAATTGTACTTTATTTAAAAACAAACAAGCTTCATGCCTTCTTCTTGGTTCTTATTATCACTACTGCTGCTTGCTAGTATAATAATGCCGCTGTTTATAAAAAGGAAGAGCGAGAGAATAGATAAGTAAAGCGGCCCACTGTTCTGTATTTGAAAGGAAATAGACACTGTTTTTGTAATGTGACACAAACTTTATTTAGCGTTAAAAACAGCACAAAGTCATTGTCATCTATTTTGTGTGTGTGTGTGATGTATTTTTTTTTTACTCTCAGAGAGAGAGAGTGCATGCAAGCATATTGCTGGAGCCAGAAATAATAGGTATGCATATCTCTATTATAAAATACTTTCCATTCCTTTCTCTTTTTATATCTTTTTTTGTCTTTCTCTCGTATCATAGTTATACTTTTTTAATAAAAAAAAATGATAAACACACAACAATGAAAGCATGTTTTAAGTGTACAATAACAAAAATTACAAAAAAAAAAGTTATGTAACCACACTCTATTATACATAAAAATTAAGAAGTGACCGAAATTTTGGATGGCACAATACGATTTGATATCTGTTATCAATACATAAGATGCCAATTTGCGCACTATTATTTACAATGGGGAACAAAGTATCCTCAATGGATGTGCTCAAAGTATATTAGAAATGATACTTTGGACAAGATGAATTGCAAACAATCAAAAAAGGAACAATAAAAAAAATATGCTCATCCCCAAAATTTAAAAATAGGTACAACACATGTAGTTTTTTAATCTTTTCTGCCAATGGTATTCACTGTTCACTAACATAAAAAATGTAAGTACTTCCATCATGTTATTAATGTCTGTCTTTCTATCCGTAAATGATCACTAGATTCCCTTTTATCGTTCTTGAGAAAGTTCAAGAGAAAAATGAACGCCAAGAGATAAGGAAAAAATAATGCTAGCCATTGTCTTGTACGCTTTTTTTTTTGTTTCAAAGTTTTTCCATTGTGAAGAATACGACCAGCAGTTCTGAAAGAGGCTTCTTTTATTACCTATTGAACTCGGCAGAATTTTGAATATTATTTTACTTGATCAAGAAAGGGAACTTAATAACTTGAAATAATCCATCTATGGAGCAAACTTTTGTTTGTTAAACTCTACTCAATGACCATTGTTTATATTCCACCTGTCTTTATATATGCGTTAAGATGAGAGTAAGAGAAACCTGACGAGGTAGTAAGATTTAATGTATAATCAAGTCAGCCACTTTCAAATCTACTTGTCGTTCGAATGTTACTTGTATAACTATACGACAATCTATGATTACACATAAACTAATATCAGTATGAAGAATAGGGCTTTTTTATTGTAGGCAGTTCTCTCCAAGCAAGATTGCTCATCATTAGATATCATAAAGAAGCGATCGACTCTTTGTTGACTTTGAAATTCGAGCAAAACATGAATGACGCTTATTATCGAATTATTTTTTAGTTAAAGTATGCCATTGTTATGTTTAATAATGAAAGGTTTGGGTTGATTATATTACGTCATAGACCTTGTTATTGTATATTCTGTGCTTTTTTAATGTTAATGAGAAATGAACTACTTTATAGTAAGCATCTATTCATATCAATAAGAAGAATGATATCATCGATCCCTTTCAGCACAAATTATACAAATCTTATATCCAATTTACACGCACCACATCTTCAATACGTTACAAACACCAAATTAAAAGAACAATGTGCCCTTTAAATTTTTGTCACTTGAATTGACTTGATTTAGACATAAAAATAGCTCTACATTTAGCCACACAGCTATCATTTGAGATCTTAATGCAAAATCTTTATATAAAAGGCAAAAAGTGATGTATAAATCCAATTTTGGTAATTACGTGCAATGAAAAATATCAAAGAGGTCATTATTTACAGTGGTTCTTACCGCAGTTCTCCACATTAATATAAACTATTAATAAACAAATAACATTCATGCAACAAAACTACTGCACTATGGTATAAATATATACGAACAATGGAGACGAATTAGTGTTCTATTCATCAATAATAAACAACTTCTATTGTGACCTTATAAAAAAAGGGGGGAGCATATACACATCCTTTGATATTCCGTTAACACTTTCAACCACACTTTTTGTCTTATTCTTTAGATGCAGAATGCACTGAAATGTGCAAAATATCTCCTTCCATTCCTTCCTGTTTTACTTCTTTTTTTTATAAAAAAAAAACTGTAGACATGCATCCTTTTGAGCATTTCTCCTTAAACTCTTTATTAAGCAACTGTCAACATTTTACATTTAGGGTTATTTTACTTTAAACTTATATATATATATATATATGTGTGTGTGTGTGTTCTATAACGATTATAAAAGAAGAGAACGATCACAAGACCTAATAAGCTTGAAAGCTCGATTTAGTATGTTTAACTGATGCAAGTCCGGTGATGCTGATCAATTAAGTATTATGTAAACATTGCTGGTTGCAGTGGCTAAATTTTACATCATTCTCATGCATGCTTATTTCGTTTTGTTTAATTTCTAACACTTGTATTTTTAATCGATATCAATCTATTTAGTATATGGTATAGTTTGGAAGCAATCAACACAGTAGCGTGATAAAATGAAAATTAACCGATAACGATCTCTCGTTATGCCTTATGAATATAAAGCCCAGTAAAACCAGTTCTAGACTTTGTAAACGAAAAACCAAATGTATCTCTTTTAAAAACACAGTGTATTACAAGCATTAAAGAACTTTAATTAAAACATTCACGATTCGGTTGTCTGTGATACTTTCCAAATCGGATAAAAACAATAATAAAAACAAAGATTTGCATTATTTACATTAAAATGATCACTCATAGTAACAAAAGGGGTTCATGGCCATAACAAGATAATACCAAACATTTATTATTATTATTATTATTATTATTAAAAAAAGATTTATTTCGTTTCTTTCTTTCTTTCTCTTTTTCTCACTTTTTTGTTCCCTCCAAATATTAAAATGTCCAAAGTCAAAACTCCTTCACTACACCAGCCTTCAAAACTTCCAGTCACCCCAATGACCACTCGGTTTCGAAAATCCCCCATCACTTTATTAAAAGAAGAGTGCTTAGAATTAAGGAAAAAGGTTTGAAAAAAAAATACAACTTTCTTTTTGATAAATAAATTGACGCTTTCATCTTTTAGACGAGTGAAGATGAATTGGTTATTGCTGAACAAGCCAGAGAAATTGAGCGAATAAAACTACTTTTACAAAGTAATACAAAAAAAGACAATAACAAAAGCAAAAAGACGCCTCAATTAGAAAAGAGAAGATATGAATTGAGCTCAATTAAAAATATATTAAAGAAGGAACTGATAGAGAATGGAAAACAGTCAAATGTAAATGAATATATATGAATTTTGGAAAAGAAGAAGAGCAGTATCACTAAAATTATAAATTGATTGGTTTTATGTGTAGAATAATAAAGCAGATAAAAAACAGATATCTGAAATATCTCCTTCAGGAAAAGCACATACCAATTTACAAGATGAAATAGAAAAATTGGAAAAACAACTTGATGTAAGATTTGACTCTTTTAATTATATTTTTATGCATACACATGTATATTAATGAACACCGTAAAAAAAAATAGATACAAGAGTGTCAATATCAAATTAAAATTGAAGAATATAAACAAACATTGGAAGAAAAAGATCGTGAAATACAAAACCACAAAGATCATATTGACAGACTAAAAATTGAGCATGCAGATGAAATCACTCAACTAAAAAATCATCTACAAGAGGAGTGTACAAAATTGGAAAAAAAGCACCAAGTGCAAGATATTGACAAAAAGAAAGTAGAAAAAGATACGAACGAAATAGTACAAAACGAGTTTGAGCGCCTTCTATACGAGTTTGAACAAGAGGAACATAGCAACAGAATAACACCTGCCAAAAACGAAGAATGTGCTAAAAAATACCATTATCATAATTCAAAGCGCCCAATGTCTCTTAATCTAAATCAGCAATGGTGGACTGAAAAATTTGTTCCTACTAATGCCGTTTCCTGGCCCTCTCCTCAACCTTTATCAAACTTAAGAAAAGTGACAGGTAATAAAGGGCTCAGAATGTAATACCCATTTCATCCATTTTACACCATCACCAACTATTGCTTTTAATAAAATAAAATAGTGATATCTATACATATCTACATACAAAAAAAACACCATTTTACTATCATAGCGTATAATTTAAAAAAGAAAGAGGTTTTTTTGGCATAAATCCCCGTTATATTGCATCATCGGGGCTTTATAACTCTAAATTCTTTAAGAATTCTAGCATTTTCTCGTAAAAATAAACATTGTTTGGCTCCCTATACTTTTATAAGCAAACATTATAAGCAAACATAGATTAATTTTCTCCTTTTTTTTCAAATACAAAGCTATATGACATCTAATTTCAGTTTGATAAAAGAATAGTGAGATACTAGATGAAGCAAACAGACTTTCATACTGTGGTGGTAGAGAGAGGGGAAGTTTGGGTCAATACAGATGGTATGGGGCAAAATAAATAAAAAAAGATTGGGTCAATTTTGCAAATGTGATACAGTTTTAGAAACAAGGTAATTTAAAGTGAGCCAAGCGATTCAAATGTGGTCAAGGAATATATCAGCGATGAAGGAAAAGAAAAAGAAATATTGTAGAAGAGTAAAAAGAGAATTTAATTTTAAATAATAAAAGAGTTATCTTACCTCAATACGAGTATTCCACACTTGAATGGAACTAGGTTCCGGCAGGACGCTCCACCACGCACCATGTACCGGCGGCAGGGGCACAAATAAAGAGTTTTTCAGAGGAGGAGATCGGTGTCAAAGGAAGAGGCGGAGAAAAAGAGTGGCTATATCAAAGCAACTTTGATAAGAAGCTACTCTTTGTATACATCCCATATAAATAAAGCTTACCTATAATAATGAAAGAAAGTAGCAAGGACAAAAGAGAGCGGAAAAGAAGAGACACCATAAAGGGATCCAGGACCTTTTTTTTTTTGCTTCTTGTAGTTTTTATATAAGAGAATGGAATGGGTGCCTGGTCGTCTACACACATGAAAAATATGCTTGTAAATATACCTTTCCTTTCCTTTGACCATGAATAACAAATACCAACCTGTAATAATAAGCATAATCAAATATCTCCTCCTCTGGACGAGCAAAAGCGACTAGTTTGGGACCGTATAGAAGTGAACGCGAAGAAAAAGAAGAAAAAAAAAGAAAAGGAAAACAAAACGCGTCGTTTTATATCGCGTCAAAAAAGGGATCGCTGATCCAATCAGAGCAAGACAAAACGACGTGCTCAATGATTCATGCATTTTGCTTTACCAATAAAAGAAATGAGAGAAAAAAAAACCTATAGCAGACAGGAAAAGGGAAGCCATGAAGTGATACTCACTCAGTGTATTCTATCGATATAAATATATGGGCATCTTTCATGTTATTCTAATGTAATCCGCACTTCTGTTGCTCGTTTTGATATTGATTTTTCTTGTCATTTTTTGTTTATTTTCATAAATTCATGCAAAAAAGGCAAATTGGAAGCTCATTACTTGATCCACTTTAAAAGTGATAGATACTCACATACTATGAAGGGGTTAAACAGGAACTAAATGGGATAAAATAATACACACAAGAAATATCTTATATTCTTATTACACAAGAGTAATGTTTATTAAAATAAGCAATTTAATCTGTTTATTACATAAAATGTTTTGAATATCAACGTGAATGCTATATTTATTTATTTATTTATGTACTTTTTTAGGGTTAAAGCAAGGTGAGGTTTTGTTTTTATACTTTTGGCTATATCCTGATAATCCAAGAAAACCCAGAAAAGAAACCTATTTATTTACTTGGGACGTCCTAGTTATATATACGAGATAAAGTAAGAATATACTGAAAAGACGAAATCGGTATCCTTGTCAAGTAAGAGAACCATTATGATAGCCATATTTTAAAAAAAGAGAAAAACTGGACTTTACCAAACTTGTGCAGCGAAAAAGGCACGTAAAGGCCACAAAAAAACTAGTAATGTTCTGTCAGCTACCTGAGACATTTCCATATACGGCGTTTTGACCAGCTCCCTGATTGGCTGGAGCTGTTTGAAATGCACCAAAATCACCAAAAGAAGAAATTTCGATGATACCTACTGCAGAATTAAAATAAAATGTGAGTGGCAATATGTATCCTATATAATTAAATCAATAGCTTTGGTAGTGATATTTCAAGTGTTTTTACTCTCAATATGTTTCAGATCAACATTCGTGGAGCATGTAACCTTGAAATGAAATTTTTACTTTAAAATAGCTTTACTTTTTTAGCAGTTTGTAATAGTTATGAAGTGCTATATTGGACTAATCGCTTATCCAACTGTATATGTATGTATGAGCATAAGTTTGTGTGTAAAGTTAATAACGATAATTCGTGTCTAGTTCTTCCTTTTGCCCCTTTTTTTTTTCGTATAAATACGAGTTTTATCGTATAACGTTTTACTATTCTTTAGTTTCTGCATAAAAACATGTAACCCATAATCGAACGTTTGAAAGGCACTCTAAAACGACGTTATAAAAACACTGGTAACACAAGATTAGCTTTAAAAGCCTTCCCAAATACTTTTATTTACCAGCATGTTTAACATGTTAGTATAATAAAGATGATGTAAAATTTACACATGAATAGTTTAGTACTTTCTGAATGTTTACAACACCTGGATATTTCTATTCGTTTTTTTATAAACACGATCAATTAATTGATTGACGCAGGTGCCACATTGTGTTCACATGTATTATTTCTGTATAAAAATGAAATACCAGCACTTCTCTATTTTATAACTCCAAAAATAAACGGAAATAGTATTATTTTTATTGCTATTATTGTTGTTCAATGAATAAGAGATGATGGATTCGTCACTTG